>JAWPHD010012749.1:0-73569 GCA_037043455.1 Cyrtodaria siliqua
TGACAACAACAAAATCAACAGTGATGATAATATGACTGGGAAAACAACAAACAGGATCAACATATATCAAACAACAACACTCAAGCCAAATACTAGGATCAATAATGACAACAACAAAACAACAGTGAAGGTATTATGATGGAAAAACAAACATCATGGATCAACTTATATCAAACAACAACACCCAAGCCAAATACAGGATCAACAAAGACAACAACAAAACAACAGTGAAGGTAATATGACTGGAAAAACAACAACAGGATCAACATATATCAAACAACAACACCCAAGCCAAATACAGGATTAACATATATCAAACAATAACATCCAAGGCAAATACAGTGATCAACCATGACAACAACAAAACAACAGTGAAGATAATATGACTGGGAAAACAACAACAGGATCAACATATATCAAACAACCAAACACCCAAGCCAAATTACAGGATCAACAATGCCAACCAACGAAACAACAGTGAAGGTAATATGCCTGGAAAAAACAACAACAGGATCAACATATATTAAACAACAACACCCAAGCCAAATACCAGGATCAACATATATCAAACAATAACATCCAAGGCAAAGACAGAGATCAACAATGACAACAACAAAACAACAGTGAAGGCAATATGACTGGGAACCAAACAACGGGATCAACATATATCAAACAAACAACACCCAAACCAAATACAGGATCAACAATGACAACAATGAAACAACAATGAAAGGTAATATGCTGGAAAAACAACAACAGGATCAACATATATCAAACAACAACACCCAAACCAAATACAGGATCAAGAATGACAACAACGAAACAACAATGAAGGTAATATGCCTAGAAAAACAACAACAGGATCAACATATATCAAACAACAAACACCCAAGCCAAATACAGGATCAACAATGACAACAAACAAAACAACAGTGAATGTAATATGACTGGAAAAACAACAATAGATCACCATATATAAAACAACAACACCCAAGCCAAATACAGGATCAACAATGACAACAACAAAACAAGAGTGACGGTAATATGCCTGGAAAAACAACAACAGGATCAGTATATATCAAACAACAACACCCCAAGCCAAATACAGGATCAACAATGACAACAACAAAACAACAGTGAAGGTAATATGCCTGGAAAAAAAACAGGATCAGCATATATCAAACAACAACACCCAAGCCCAAATACAGGATCAAACAATGACAACATACAAAACAACATGAAGGTAATATGACTGGAAAAAACAACATCAGGATCAACATATATCAAACAACAACACCCAGGCCAAATACAGGATTAACATATATCAAACCAATAACATCCAAGGCAAATACAGGATCAACCATGACAACAACAAAACAACAGTGAAGATAATATGACTGTGGAAAACAACAACAGGATCAACAAATATCAAACAACACACCAACCCAAAACCAAATACAGATCAACATATATCAAACAATAACATCCAAGGCAAATACAGGATCAACCATGACAACAACAAAACAACAGTGAAGATACCTATGACTGGGAAAACAACAACAGGATCAACATATATCAAACAACAATACCAAGCCAAAAACAGGATCAACAATGACAACAACAAAACAACAGTGAGGTAATATGCCTGGAAAAACAACAACAGGATCAACGTATATTAAACAACAACACCCAAACCAAAATACAGGATCCACATATATACAAACAATAACATCCAAGGCAAATACATGATCAACCCATGACAACAACAAAAACAAACATGAATGATACTATGACTGGGAAAACAACAAACAGGATCAACATATATCAAACAACAAACACCCCAAGCCAAATTACAGGATCAACAATGACAACAACAAAAACAACAGTGAAGGTAATATGCCTGGAAAAACAACAACAGGATCAACATATATCAAACAACAAACACACCCAAGCCAAATAAAGGATCAACAATGACAACAACAAAACAAACAGTGAAGGTAATATGACTGGGAAAACAACAAACAGGATCAACAATAATCTAATACAACAACACCCAAGCCAAATACATGGATAACATATATCAAAACAATAACATCCAAGGCAAATACAGGATCAACCATGACAACAACAAAACAACAGTGAAGATAATATGACTGGGAAACAACAACCAGGATCAACATAATATCAACAACAACAAACAACCCCAAACCAAATACAGGATCCAAACATATATCAAACAACTAACATCCAAGGCAAATACAGGATCACCACCATGACAACAACCAAAACAACAGTGAAGATACTATGACTGGGAAAACAACACCAGGATCAACATATATCAAACAACAATACCAAGCCAAAAACCAGGATCAACAATGACAACAACAAAAACAACAGTTGAAGGTAATATGCCTGGAACAACCACAACAGGATCAACATATATTAAACAACAACACCCAAACCAAATACAGGATCAACATATATCAAACAATCACATCCAAGGCAAATACAGATCAACCATGACAACAACAAAACAACAAGTGAAGCATACTATGACTGGGAAAACAACAACAGGATCAAAACTATATCAAACCAACAACACCTCAAGCCAAATACCAGGATCACAACAAATGATCAACAACAAAAAACCAAACAGGAAGGTCATATGCCATGGAAAAACAACAACAGGCATCAACATATATCAAACAACAACACCCCAAGCCAAATACAGGACTCAACATATATCAAACAATAACACTCAAGCCGAATTACAGGATCAACAATGACAACAACAAATCAACAGTGAAGATAATATGACTGGGAAAACAACACCAGGATCAACATATATCAAACCAACAACACTCAAGGCCAAATACCGCAGCAATAATGTACAACAACGAAACACACAGTGAAGGTCAATACTGCCAGGAAAAACAACAACAGGAATCAACAATATAATAACAACAACACCCAAGCCAAAAACAGGATCAACAATGACAACAACAAACAACAGCTGTTGAGTAATATTCCTGGAAACAACAACAACAGAGATCAACATATATCAAACAACACACACTCAATGCCAAATACAACAATTAACACAATGACAACAACAAAACAACCGTGACAGGTTAATATGACAGGATAAACCAACAACAGGATCAACATATATCAAACAAACTAACACACAGGTCCTAAATACAGGGATCAACATATATCAAACAACAAACACCAAGCCAAAATACAGGATCAAACATATATCATACTAACAAACACCAACGCCAAATCCAGGATCAACATATATCAAACAACAACACCAAGCTAAATACAGGATCAACAATGACAACCACACAAAACAAGTAGAAGGTAATATGCCTGGAAAACAACAGGATCAGCATACATCAAACAACAACACCCCAAGCCCAATACATGATCAACAATGACAACAACAAAACAACAGTGATCGTTATATGCAATGGAAAAACAACAAACAGGATCAGCTTATATATCAAAACAAACAACATCCAAGCCAAATACAGCATCAAACAATGACAACAACAAAACAACAGTGAAGGTAATATGCCCTGAACAAGAGGCCCAAGAGGGCCTGTGGACGCTCTACTACGGCTAAAACAGCTCTTATAGAATTTAGATAGATATAGCTAGATATAGCTCTCTTCTCCTATAGATTTAACAAAGAAAAATACAATATAGCGTTTTTTCAACAAATCAAGGGCCATAACTCTGTTATTACTAACAAGATCTAGCTAGTTTTCGAAATTGTCCAAGATTTCATTGATATACCGCGCCTTTGCCACAACTACACATCTTACCGATGCTTCCTGCCAAGTTTCTCGTCGAAATTCAACAAGGCATATAGGATGAGTAGCGCCGACAAACATTTTTAAAGTAAGTGTCAAGTATTAAAAAGATAATGGAAAAATTTAAAAAAAAATAATATTAAAACTCAATCAAAAAAATAAAAAAAAAGGAAAAAAGTAAAAAAGTAAAAAAAGTAAAAAAAATTAAAAAAATAAAAGAAATTAAAAAAAATAAAAAAAAATAAAATAAAAAAAATAATTGAAATGAAAAAAAAAAAAATCAAATTAAAAATAAAAAAAAACACAACAGCTTTTTGCCTATACACAGCCTAAGTAAACTGACCCCCAGGGTGGGGCCAAATTTGACCCAATAGGTCACCCATCTTGCAACAAACTTGGTAGAAGACCATCAGCTTATAGCAAATGCAAAATATTAAACCTCTGGCTCTTGCAGTTTCAGAGAAGAAGAATTTTTTTAATTTTTCCCCTATACATGTCTGTAAACATGATGCCCTTGGGGCGGGGTCAAATGTGACCCGAGGGTCACAATTTGAACCAAACTTGGTACATGCGACCATAAGCTATTAGCAAATGCAAAATATTAAACCTCTGGCTCTTGCAGTTCAGAAAAGAAGATTTTTTTCAGTTTTTCCCTATACCAGAATTTATGTAAAACAAGTGACCCTCAGGGCGGGGACAAATTTGACCCCCAGGGTCAACCATTTGAACAACACTTAGTAGAGGACCATAAGTCTGATGCTACACTGTAATACAAGAGAGCTCTTGTGACATGTGGTTCCAGAGAAGAAGATTTTTTTTCAGTTATTCCCTAAACAGCCTATGTAAAACTGTGACCCCCCGGGTGGGGCCACATGTGACCCCTGGGTCACCATTTAAAAACAAAATTAGGTACAGGACCATAAGCTTACAGCAAACAGCAAAATATTAAACCCATATCAGAGAAGATTTTTCAAAATTTTATCCCTATATACATGGCTATGTAAAAACATGTTACCCTTGGGGCGGGGCCAAATGGTGACCCGAGGGTCACACATTTGAAACAACTTGGTAAAGGACCATAAGCTTATAGCAAAATGCAAAATATTAAAACTCTTGCTCTTGTAGTTTTCTAAGAAGATTTTAAAAAAAAAAAATCCTATATAAGTCTATGTACAACTGTGACCCTCAGTGGCGGGGGCCAAATTTGACCCCAGGGTCACCATTTGAACAAACTTAGTAGAGGACCATAAGCTGGATGCTACATGTAATACATGAGAGCTCTATGTGCCTTGTGGTTTCAGTAGAAGAAGATTTTTTAAAGGTTTTTCCTATATGTCTACATGAAAAACCTCAATATACTACAAAATAGGACCCCCGTGGGCTCGGCCATTTTTGACCCCCGGGGACTTTATTTGAACAAACCTTGATAGTCTAGGGACGTTGGGCGATCATTTGTAAAAGAATAACTGTTGAAATCTGTCCATCGGTTTCTGGGAGAAGAAGATTTTTTAAAGGTTTCAACCATATATGGTAATGGCTAGCCATCTTGGATGTAGCGCCGAACTAATTTTAACAAATTCTAAAAAAGCATTCAACTAAGGATCATCCATGGTGAAGTTTTGGTCAATATTAGCTAAGGCGGTTTCTGAGGAGAAGTCGTTTGAAGAAAAGTTAACCGGACGACGGGACGACGGAAGACGGACAACACACACCATCCCATAAGCTCTGCTGGCCCTTGGCCAGTAGAGCTAAAAACCCAACAACAGGATCAACATATATCAAACAACAACACCAAAGCCAAATACCACAGTTAAAAAAAAAATTCTTATAAGTTAATTATTCTTAATATGAGAAATATTTTCCTTGAATTAAGAATAAATGCCCAAAAACATTTTCTTAGCGCGATCATGTTTGAGGGATGGCACACGAGACTAATGAGAATATTTATCTTAATTCAAGAAAGTTTATTCTTAATATAAGTTTTATAAGATTTTTTTTCTATTTTTGTTGTTTCTGAAGATAAAAAATCTTACTTTTTAAGAAAATCAATATCTAGCTGTAAGATTACGTTTCTTATATCTCATTTTCAAAAAGTGAAAAAGCCGTGCAAGAAACTATTATCTCAGTTTAAGAAAGTCCTGACATATCAGTGCATCATGAATCCATGATCAATAATGTGCATCATAAAACTACAAACTTTGTGCATGCTGTGCTTTCCAATTAAATGACAAATCTTATCTTCATACTTTGTGAACTCTTGAGACTATGAAGAGAACCGCATGTTTGAAATTTGAAATGCACTCATGGCTATATATATATATACTTAGGCCGACCATAAAAAAATGTTGGTTTGCTGTTTCCCTACCTATCCCACACCAAAAAGGGCCCAACCCAAAACTTTATTGTAACAATTCTTTAACTATTATTTTATTTTTTAAAAAACTATATTGTCTTTACTTTAATTTCTTACGTTTTATTTTACTGTCTTTGGTCAAAAAAAATCTCCTATACACTACCATACCCCCACTTATAAAATCCTGGGTCGGGAAACAGCAAACATATTTTAAGGATGATGCCTTATGTAAAAATGGTTGCAGCGCATGCACATGTACACATCTCCGGACAAACAAGATACATCCCTGGGGTCCCTCAAGCGGCTCAAGAGATATTGGAGAGCGACAAGACCCTTGTGACAGACAGACAGACAGACAATCCAAACCTGGACAGTCAGACAGACACTCCAAGCTAAAAACCAATATGTGGGGAGACATAATAAGTCATATAGACCATTAAATAATCAGAACATCAACACCACATATCACACTTGACCTTCCCTTTTAATCGTGTTTTTAACCGGGACGTTACCGGGAAGTAACCGGAATTCGACCGGGGAATTGTATCACCCAAAATTACGTGACGTCACAGTTTGGATGCCCGCGTTTTCATCAAGCAGAAGTAAGAAAACGTAAGAAGTTATAAACAACGTAAGTATTTTCAGGTCGTACACGTAAACATATTTCATGCATCTCAAACAAGTATAGATATATATTCTTTCACGAAACAGGAACTCATTAGTTTCTTAAAACTTTTTAGATGGGAGAATTTCGTATGCTGAAACTATGTCATCAGTTTTCGCGAATGAAAGGCGATCATATATGCAGACATTTAGGCGTTAGAAAACAGATTATTACAATTAAATTACGTGCAGTACGTTTATGACTTTAAACAATTTGTGTATACTGTTTGGTTTATAAGCATACCATCAAGAGTTTTTAGAACGGCGACTTGAGTTGCTTTGAAAAATATGACGTGCGGTTTTCCGGTCAAATTCAAAACAAAACGTATTCTGAATGAGATAATTTCATTTTGTAAACAAAGAACTGGGCTATCCATATAGTCATATTTTAATTCAGGATATTCAAGAAAATGATTTTATACAATTTTGCAATATCAATTCTACACTTATAGCTAAGTAATCTGAGCCTTCTTAGTTCTAAAAAGCCATATTTTTGTGTGGCTTATTAAGGTCAGTAGGAACTTGTATATTAAGTGAAAACAGGGGATTACTAAAAACATACAGTCATGAATGCAATTTCAGCGATGTTTGTGGCGTCCGGTTGATGTTTTACGATAATTTAAACTAACAAATCGATCAATTAATGTTTATTTTACCAGTTGCAATGATAAAACTGCACCTGTTATCGATTGCAGTTTAGCGACACAATAAACATTTATAAAGCACACTTTTATTTACTATATCCGCCATATTGTCATCTTGCATATTAATTAAAGTCCCGTGATATTCTCGAGCGAGGTGAAGGCATTTACCCGTCCCCCCTCGTCAAAATAGACCCGACGTGTATCAACAGACAACACGGAGGAATTTAATGAGTGGAACACACTGTTCTCCGAGTATGATTAGGATTTAAAATTTAAAGATAAAACAATTGGATGTCATTCAGATATTTGCTAGTCAAAAGGAAGAGTTGGTCACAATTTTGAAACTGTCTTAATTTATCACTGCACCGGTCACGATCATGGACTCTTGACCTGAATAATAAAAAATTGTAGGGAATTTAATATTTTTTAACTTCGTCTGAAAATGGTTGACCGTTACAACTTTAAAAACGATTAATACAACATATATCTCGGTTCCGATAGGTAAATAAATATATTGATAATCACTTTAGATGCTTGAAATGTTAATTCAATGCATACTTTCTTAGATATATTGATTTAAAACCAAGCGAATAGCTCCTCTCCCTCGAGGGAGAGGAGATCATCCCGTGTTTTTTACTATATGAACCGTTTTTGACCGAGACCTCAGCCAATGAAAAATCGAAATCCGTAAAAAGGGCTGGTAAAGTCAGAGAAGGCTCGGATTAATAGCTATGTTGCTGTTGCCCACACCACCCACTACAACCATCCATCCCCTCTCCCCTACGGTTGAGTATGCATATATAATTATATATACTAGATGACGTTCAACACAGTCATTCCAAAAAGTTAATGTCTTACATTTCTTATTTGGTTACATTATATTTCTATAGGCTGAAAAAGCTAATACAAGTTGCTGCTGCCAAATTGAAGAGGCAGAAAGATAATGCCATGGACGAGAATACTCCACGAGTCTTTGTACTTCTACCTGACAAAAGTATGAAGGTATAAATAACTGTTTTTCATTAAACAATTGGTATTGGTTAACAAAAAAAAAAAGTTTGCTGTTTGGAAAAATCAATGTGCTGGAGTTTGTACTAATTAAATCAAGATTATTTATATAATAGTTCAAACAAAAAACACTGCAGCTTCAAAAAACAGTATTTTGCTTGTTGTTAACCTGTAAGTTAAAGGGGGAAAGCACATACATGTAAAACATGATGGGTTAAATGGGCCCTGAACACTCACCCTATGGTATCATTTCATTGTAGACACATGCAACAGTCGCACACAATAGGTTGTGACAAAAACCTCTAGCTGGTAATCTCGGGAAAAAAAACTTTATTAAAGCCGATTAGACACCTGATATATTTGAATGTGTTATGAAAAACTAATTTCAGATTTCGGTTTCTTGGAGAGTAAAAATGATGTACGGGATGAGGAGGGATGAGCTTTCACCGTCATAGGATCAAAGTACAGTGGATTGAAAAAACTGGCCTTATCAAAATGGTCACCCAAGGAAGATTGTCTGTATGGCCATGGGACTGCTGTTTCTTACATTGTATCAGAATTTAATTAAGGTTGTAGAAGCACCTTATAAAAAGACTGATGACTACAGTCTACATGAACAATTAGGGATGGGTATCGCCAGAATTTTTGTATCGCGATATAATGTGGGGAAGTACAAAGAATCACAGACCAGTCAATAGCCTAATGATTATAAACAATAAAGAGATATCTTAATGAGTTGTATCCTTCATTCATGACATACACTGTCGGCACACAGCTATATTGTCCACAAGTGTCTTGTTGGCTACACGTTTCTGAAGCCCAAAATGTTTCACACAGCATTGGACTTCCTTCGGATTGTTTACAATCTCGAAGTCGGGGTCATAAAACTCCGTGACAACTGTTTTATTTTTAGAACGCTGGTAAACGCCGGTTTGATTGGTTACCCAGTTTATATCGTATAGCCTGCGTAATCGAGAACCAGCGATGGAAAAACACATGGGAGCCTCGTTCTGAATCAAGTCTAAAAATAAATCGAAACACATTCCAGAAATTTCCAGAAATAGCCTGTGTACTGACTGACTGAGCTGGGTCCTGGTCTATACCACTGACAATGTTACAGCTCGCAATAGAGCGAGAAACCAGTGAGTACTCAATGGAGACGTAAACAACTCGATCTGACGGATATTTTCAGACTGCTTCTGCATTAAGTGAATTTACCGGTCGTATCGGTATGCTAAGAGCGTAATCGTGATACGTATTATTTTGAGACTGTATCATAATATACCGGTATATCGGTAATACCGCTCACCACTATGAACAATGCCTCAAGAATCATAATGAATGGTCTTTGACTGAACTGATAATCAAAAAAACAGTATGTATATATGCCTTCCTCGGATGCACCATGTGCCTAATTGAATTAAAATAATTTTAAGATACATATCATTATGTATGTACATTATTAATTATAAATGTTTAAATGTTACTATCTTGTCTTTCAGTAGTACACATACCTGTATAAAAATTATTTTTTATAGTCCCAATGTAAAAATCCAGTAGTATGCACTTTCGCATGTAATTCATTGCGTACATAAGGCAAAATAAACAATATGTGTGGTTCCGGTTACATTTGAGAAAACTTTTTTTTCGAACCAGTAAAAAAGCCTAGACTGAAAGTTGGTCTTGCTTCATGTTACCTTGTAAATTCCTCCATCATGTTAGCTAGTGTTCATAAATAAACCTAATTGCCAAATGCCGTAATTTTTTTTCGATACAGATTTCTAAGTCCAAGATTAAAATTGAAGAGGGCTGCCATCTAGCTTTTAATACCGGAAGTGCCACTTTCGGAATGATGAAGATACGCCTCATATACTTCCGTGCTTTTTGTCGAAAAAATACAAAAAAAAAATAGGGTTGGTGAAAAAAGTCCAAAAATATAGCGTCGGTTGGGTAAACGGAACCACACATTATTTTATTTGGCCTGACATATAGGAAACACGTAAGTGACCTTGTTCAATGTTAAGATTTGTTGGTTTGAAACACTGTGTCAGTTTTAATGGTGGTGCCGAAGATCTCAGATTTTTTTAATATTGTAGAGTCTAATCCATTCGCTTAGGAACCGTGTATGTGCCCCAGCTGGTATTTGAACCCAAGATGTTGGTGATCTTGAAAAAAATGTCTGCATGACCAATTGGTAATGACGGACCGATCAAACAGTATGAGATCATTAAATACTTTTTACCTCATTAAGTAAGCTATATAAATATATTGAGCTTGTGTGGTAGGGCATTGTCTGTCATCTATTCTCCATGTATCACTTGCGGTTATTTTGTTGCGGCCCATTTGTGTTAATGGCAAACTCACCAGCCATTTTGTATGCATTTCAGAGAGTAAAAAACACACCTGAGGGCTTATATCACTCACTTTGGTCACATCACTAACGCTGGTAGTTCTCACATGCTCACCTTGCTAACATTTGCTCATCTCACTCGCGAGCTCTACCTAATTTCCATGTTAAAATGGACATGTTAAGAGTTTAATCTGAGTGATATTCTGACTGGGAATGTCACTGGAATCAAACAGAGATTTTATGGTGGGATCACACTTCAGATTTTTGGCGGGATCCCAGCGAGATTATTGGGAGATATTCCCAGTGGGAATATGGCCCAATAATCTCGCTGGGATCCCACATATTTTCCAGTATGGATCCCACCCATACCAAAAATGTCGGTGGGTTGAATATGCACCTTTTGTTTTAGTGATTGTTTACTTGTCAAATTGTAACTGGTAGAAATGTTTCATCTGAAGATGACAGCATTCTTACGTCTGAGAGCTTCGTATTTATTGGGAACAGTTCAAGAACTGCTCACCTTGCTAACATTTGCTCATCTCACTCGCGAGCTCTACCTAATTTCCATGTTAAAATGGACATGTTAAGAGTTTAATCTGAGTGATATTCTGACTGGGATGTCACTGGAATCAAACAGAGATTTTATGGTGGGATCACACTTCAGATTTTTGGCGGGATCCCAGCGAGATTATTGGGAGATATTCCCAGTGGGAATATGGCCCAATAATCTCGCTGGGATCCCACATATTTTCCAGTATGGATCCCACCCATACCAAAAATGTCGGTGGGTTGAATATGCACCTTTTGTTTTAGTGATTGTTTACTTGTCAAATTGTAACTGGTAGAAATGTTTCATCTGAAGATGACAGCATTCTTACGTCTGAGAGCTTCGTATTTATTGGGAACAGTTCAAGAACTGCTTAAGAATTGTTCTTATCAGTTCTTGTCCAAAACGTTAAATGCCTCAAAATTCTTGAACTTTTTGTTCAGGAAATGTTCCAGAACTGATAAGTTCAAGAACTTGTTAGAACAGGTTTTGAACAACAAAGTTCTTGAACAGTTATTGAACATACGGTTAAAAGAAGTTTGGGTCATTTAACGTTTTGGACAAGAACTGTTTAAGAGCGATTCTTGAGCAGTTCTTGAGTAGATGTTCAAGAAATTTTTTGGACTGGCCTTCGTCTCTGACGTTAGTAAAGCCGTACCATAAAAAATATTAAAAAGGCTTTATAAACGTCAGAGAAGACTCCGACTACATATACACACTTGCCAAAAAGGCTGAATTAAAATACATATATTTTATGCATTGTTTGGATAATTTTGCCTTTGTTTAAAGTCCTACAAGTTTACAATTAATACAGTGAGCTACACACACAAAAAAGACAAAAGTATAGCTGCATACATACGTTATTTATTACACTCGTGCTGTGATGCAGATATTTGACAATTTCACTATTTATGCATTAAAGACCCTTGTGCAGAAAATTCATAACACTACATTGCTGCATAAAATAACCTTTCTTGATTTGAGAAATTGTAGAATTCGTAGACTTTCTTGATTTGAGAAATTGTAGAATTCATCAAGATTCTGTCTACTCAGAATAAGATATGTGTTTCTTGTTAATTTCTTGTTTTTTCTTGTTTTCAGATAGTATACTTTCTTGGAATTTTCTTTTAAGAAAATATTTCTAGCTATACTCCCTTTTTCTTGTTATAAAAATATTGGTTTCTTAAATTAAGATTGAGTTCTTAATTTAAGAAAAGTGACTAGAAAGTTATAAGAAAATAGGGTTTCTTAGATTAAGATAAGTTCTTAATTTAAGAAAAATATAAGAAAGTGTAAGATCTTAAATTAAGATTTTGTTTCTTATTTCAAGAAAATTAATTCTTGAAATGAGAACCACGTGTGGATGAAACAAGAATATTTTTTTCTTGTTATAGGAAAACTATTTCTTATTTCAAGATTCCTAATGGTGGCAGAAACAAGAAATAATTTCTAAGTATACTCCCAAGAAAAATTGTCTCAAAACAAGATAAATATTCGTAATATAAGTGTTTTTTTCTAGAACTAAGATTTTTTTTTTTGGGCGTGTGCAGAATCAACAATGAAAACAACACAACAACAGTGAAGGTAATATGCCTGGAAAAACAACAACAGGATCAACATATATTAAACAACAACACCCAAGCCAAATACAGGATCAACAATGACAACAACAAAACAACAGTGAAGGTAATATGCCTGCAAAAACAACAGGATCAGCATATATCAAACAACAACACCCAAGAAAAATACACGATCAACAATGACAACAACAAAACAACAGTGAAGGTAATATGACTGGGAAAACAACAACAGGATCAACATAGATCAAACAACAACACCAAATCAAATACAGGAATAACAATGACAACAACAAAACAACATTGAATGTAATATGACTGGAAAAACAAACAACAGATCACCATATATAAAACAACAACACCCAAGTCAAATACAGGATCAACAATGACAACAACAAAACAACAGTGAAGGTAATATCACTTGAAAAACATCCACAGGATCAATATATATCAAACAACAACACCCAAGCCCAATACAGGATCAACAATGACAACAACAAAACAACAGTGAAGGTAATATGACTGGAAAAACAACAACAGGATCAACATATATCAAACAACAACACCCAAGCCAAATACAGGATCAACATATATCAAACAATAACACCCAAGCCAAATACAGGATCAACAATGACAACAACAAAACAACAGTGAAGGTAATATGCCTGGAAAAACAACAACAGGATCAACATATATTAAACAACAACACCCAAGCCAAATACAGGATCAACATATATCAAACAATAACACCCAAGCCGAATACAGGATCAACAATGACAACAACAAATCAACAGTGAAGGTAATATGACTTGAACAAGAGGCCCAAGAGGGCCTGTGGACGCTCTACTTGCTAAATATAAAGTTTATGCACAAGGGGCCATAACTCTTTCAAATATCGTTCAACCAGAACATGGTGATGATATAGGCCAACTAGGCTTGGTACGGATTGTCCCTGACAAGTTTCGTTGAAATCCAGCCAGAGGTTCAGGAGAACTAGTCTGTACAAAGTTAGTGTATTAAAACTTTTAAGAGGCCATAATTTTGCCAAAACTCATTCAACCAGAACACGGCAATGATAGGTGCAACTAGGCTTGGTACTGATCATTCCCATCAAGATTAGTTGAAATCCAGCAAGGAGTTCAGAACAGACTAATCTTGACATTTCTCTATTAAAACCTTTAAAGGGCCATAACTCTTGACAAAAATCATTCAACCCAAATATGGCGATGATATGCACAACTAGGCTTGATACTAATCATCCTTGTCAAGTTTCGTTAAAATCCAGCCAGGGGTTCAGGAAAATTAGCCCGGAAAATGTTTGTGTATCAAAAACCTTTAAAGGGCCATAACTCCACCAAAAATCTTTTAACCGGAATGCGACGATGATATGCACAACTAAGCTTGGTGCTGATCATCCCTGTAAAGTTTCGTTGAAATGTGGGGAGACGTACAGGAGAATAGTCCAAAGTTTGTGTATGAAAACCTTTAAAGGGCCATAACTCTGCCAAAAATCATTCAACCGGAACACGGCAAAGATTTGCACAACTAGACCTGGAACTGATCATCCCTAAAAAGATTTGTTTAAATCCGGCCAGGGGTTCAGGAAAACTAGTCAGGACAAAGTTTGTGTATTAAAACCTTTAAAGGGACATAACTCCGCCAAAATCATTCAACTGGAACACAGTGATGATATGTACAACTAGGCTTGGTACTGATCATCCTGAAAAATTTCAATGAAATTTGGCCAAATGAAGGCCCTTTCTTCTTAATGAGGCCAAAATATAGCGTATTTCAGAAAATAAAATCAAGGGCCATAAACTCAGGTGTAAATAGTCCAATCTGGCTGGTTTTCAAACTTGTCGGAGCTTTCATTGATAGTAACAATCTGGTAAAGTTTGGTAAAGATCGGATGAAAAATGAAGACCCTATCGTATTAACAAGGCAAAATACAGCATTTTTTACTAAATCAAGGGCCATAACTCCACTGTTACTAGTCCAATATGAATTGTTTTCAAACTTGTCCGAGCTTTCATTGATATTAACAATCTGATAAAATTTGGTAAAGATCGGATGAACAATGAAGCCCCTATCGTCTTAACGAGGCAAAATATAGCATTTTTAATTAAATCAATGGCCACAACTCCGCTGTTACTAGTCCTATATGGCTGGTTTTGGAACTTGTTCTAGCTTTCAATGACATTAACAATATGGTAAAGTTTGGTAAAGATAGGATAAACAAGAGGCCCAAGAGGGCCTGTGGACGCTCTACTGGCTAAAGATAAAGTTTATGCACAAGGGGCCATAACTCTTTCAAACATCGTTCAACCAGAACATATATCAAACAACAACACCCAAGCCAAATACAGGATCAACATATATCAAACAATAACACCCAAGCCAAATACAGGATCAACAATGACAACAACAAAACAACAGTGAAGGTAATATGCCTGGAAAAACAACAACAGGATCAACATATATTAAACAACAACACCCAAGCCAAATACAGGATCAACATATATCAAACAATAACACCCAAGCCGAATACAGGATCAACAATGACAACAACAAATCAACAGTGAAGGTAATATGACTTGAACAAGAGGCCCAAGAGGGCCTGTGGATGCTCTACTGGCTAAATATAAAGTTTATGCACAAGGGGCCATAACTCTTTCAAATATCGTTCAACCAGAACATGGTGATGATATAGGCAACTAGGCTTGGTACGGATTGTCCCTGACAAGTTTCGTTGAAATCCAGCCAGAGGTTCAGGAGAACTAGTCTGTACAAAGTTAGTGTATTAAAACTTTTAAGAGGCCATAATTTTGCCAAAACTCATTCAACCAGAACACGGCAATGATAGGTGCAACTAGGCTTGGTACTGATCATTCCCATCAAGATTAGTTGAAATCCAGCAAGGAGTTCAGAACAGACTAATCTTGACATTTCTCTATTAAAACCTTTAAAGGGCCATAACTCTTGACAAAAATCATTCAACCCAAATATGGCGATGATATGCACAACTAGGCTTGATACTAATCATCCTTGTCAAGTTTCGTTAAAATCCAGCCAGGGGTTCAGGAAAATTAGCCCGGAAAATGTTTGTGTATCAAAAACCTTTAAAGGGCCATAACTCCACCAAAAATCTTTTAACCGGAATGCGACGATGATATGCACAACTAAGCTTGGTGCTGATCATCCCTGTAAAGTTTCGTTGAAATGTGGGGAGACGTACAGGAGAATAGTCCAAAGTTTGTGTATGAAAACCTTTAAAGGGCCATAACTCTGCCAAAAATCATTCAACCGGAACACGGCAAAGATTTGCACAAATAGACCTGGAACTGATCATCCCTAAAAAGATTTGTTTAAATCCGGCCAGGGGTTCAGGAAAACTAGTCAGGACAAAGTTTGTGTATTAAAACCTTTAAAGGGACATAACTCCGCCAAAATCATTCAACTGGAACACAGTGATGATATGTACAACTAGGCTTGGTACTGATCATCCCTGAAAAATTTCAATGAAATTTGGCCAAATGAAGGCCCTTTCTTCTTAATGAGGCCAAAATATAGCGTATTTCAGAAAATAAAATCAAGGGCCATAACTCAGGTGTAAATAGTCCAATCTGGCTGGTTTTCAAACTTGTCGGAGCTTTCATTGATAGTAACAATCTGGTAAAGTTTGGTAAAGATCGAATGAAAAATGAAGACCCTATCGTATTAACAAGGCAAAATACAGCATTTTTTACTAAATCAAGGGCCATAACTCCACTGTTACTAGTCCAATATGAATGGTTTTCGAACTTGTCCGAGCTTTCATTGATATTAACAATCTGATAAAATTTGGTAAAGATCGGATGAACAATAAAGCCCCTATCGTCTTAACGAGGCAAAATATAGCATTTTTAATTAAATCAATGGACATAACTCCGCTGTTACTAGTCCTATATGGCTGGTTTTGGAACTTGTTCTAGCTTTCAATGACATTAACAATGTGGTAAAGTTTGGTAAAGATAGGATAAACAAGAGGGCCTGTGGACGCTCTACTGGCTAAAGATAAAGTTTATGCACAAGGGGCCATAACTCTTTCAAACATCGTTCAACCAGAACATGGTGATGATATAGGCAACTAGGCTTGGTACTGATTGTCCCTGACAAGTTTCATTGAAATCCAGCCAGAGGTTCAGGAGAACTAGTCTGTACAAAGTTAGTGTATTAAACCTTTTAAGGGGCCATAACTCTGCCAAAATTCATTCAACCAGAACACGGCAATGATAGGTGCAACTAGGCTTGGTACTGATCATCCCCATCAAGATACGTTGAAATCCAGCAAGGAGTTCAGAACAGACTAATCTGGACGTTTCTCTATTAAAACATTTAAAGGGCCATAACTCTGACAAAAATCATTCAACCCGAATATGGCGATGATATGCACAACTAGGCTTGATACTGATCATCCTTGTCAAGTTTCGTTAAAATCCAGCCAGGGGTTCAGAAAAACTAGCCCGGAAAATGTTTGTGTATCAAAAACCTTTAAAGGGCCACAACTCCACCAAAAATCTGTTAACCGGAATGCGACGATGATATGCACAACTAAGCTTGGTGCTGATCATCCCTGTAAAGTTTCGTTGAAATGTGGGGAGACGTTCAGAAGAATAGTCCAGACAAAGTTTGTGTATTAAAACCTTTAAAGGGCCATAACTCTGCCAAAAATCATTCAACCGGAACACGGCAAAGATTTGCACAACTAGACCTGGAACTGATCATCCCTAAAAAGTTTTGTTTAAATCCGGACAGGGGTTCAGGAAAACTAGTCAGGACAAAGTTTGTTTATTAAAACCTTTAAAGGGACATAACTCCGCCAAAATCATTCAACTGGAACACAGTGACGATATGTACAAATAGGCTTGGTACTGATCATCCCTGAAAAATCTCAATGAAATTTGGCCAAATGAAGGCCCTTTCTTCTTAATGAGGCCAAAATATAGCATATTTCAGAAAATGAAATCGAGGGCCATAACTCCGGTGTAAATTGTCCAATCTGGCTGGTTTTCAAACTTGTCGGAGCTTTTATTGATAGTAACAATCTGGTAAAGTTTGATAAAGATCTGACGAAAAATGAAGGTCCTATCTTCTCAACGAGGCAAAATATAGCCTTTTTCAACTAAATCAAGGGCCATAACTCCACTGTTACTAGTCCGATCTGACTGGTTTTCGAACTTATCCGAGCTTTCATTGATATTAACAAGATGGTAAAGTTTGGTAAAGATCGGATGAACAATGAAGCCCCTATCGTCTTAACGAGGCAAAATATAGCATTTTGAACTAAATCAAGGGCCATAACTCTGCTGTTACTAGTCCAATATGAATGGTTTACAAACTCGTCCGAGCTTTCATTGATATTAACAATCTGATAAAATTTGGTAAATATCGGATGAACAATGAAGCCCCTATCGTCTTAACGAGGCAAAATATAGCATTTTTAATTAAATCAAGGGCCATAACTCCGCGCTGTTACTGGTCCGATATGGCTGGTTTTCGAACTTGTTCGAGCTTTCAATGACATTAACAATGTGGTAAAGTTTGGTAAAGATAGGATGAAAAATGAAGGCCCTATTGTCTTAACGAGGCAAAATATAGCATTTTGAACTAAATCAAGGGCAATAACTCTGCTGTTAATGGTCCGATCTAGCTGGTTTTCGAACTTGTCCGAGCTTTCATTGATATTAACAATCTTTGCAAGTTTGGTAAAGATCAAATAATAAATGAAGGTGCTAGAGTGTTCACAAGGCTTAATATGGCATTTTTCAGCAAAACAAGGGCCATAACTCCTGTTCAATTATTTCAATCTTGCCGATTTTCGAACTTGTTTGAGCTTTCATTGATATAAAGACACTGGCAAAGTTAAGTAAAGATCCGATTAATATTGAAGGCCCTAGAGTGTTCACAAGGCGGAAAATAGCATTTTTCAGAAAAAACAAGGGCCATAACTACGGCGTTACTGATCCGATTTAGCTGATTTTCGAACTTGTTCGAGCTTTCATTGATATTAACAATCTGTGCAAGTTTGGTAAAGATCAAATAATAAATGAAGGTGCTAGAGTGTTCACAAGGCAGAAAATGGCATTTTTCAGAAAAAACAAGGGCCATAACTCTAGTATTACTGAACCAATTCAGCTGATTTTAGAACTTGCCCAAGCTATAATTAGTATTAACAATATGTGCAAGTTTGGTAACGATCAAATAATAAATGAAGGTGCTAGAGCGTTCACAAGGCAGAAAATAGCATTTTTCAGAAAAAAACAAGGGCCATAACTCCGGTGTTACTAATCCGATTTGGCTGGTTTTCGAACTTGTCTAAGCTTTCATTGCTATTAACAATCTGTGCAAGTTTGGTAAAGATCAAATAATAAATGAAGGTGCTAGAGTGCTCACAAGGCTTAATATGGCATTTTTCAGCAAAACAAGGGCCATAACTCTGGTGAAATTATTCCGATCTGGCTGGTTTTCGAACTTGTCCGAGCTTTCATTGATATTAACAACCTGTTAAAGTTTGGTAAAGATCGGATGAAAAATAAAGGCCCGAGAGTTGTCACAAGACAAAAGTTAACAACGGACGACGGACGACGGACAGACAACGGACAGACGACGAACGACGATCGGACGACGGACAACTCGCCATCCCATAAGCTCTGCTGGCCTTCGGCCAGTAGAGCTAAAAATGAAGGCCCTGTTGTCTTAACGAGGCAAAATATAGCATTTTGAACTAAATCAAGGGCCATAACTCCGCCGATACTGGTCCAATCTGGCTGATTTTCGAACTTGTATGAGCTTTCATTGATATTAACAATCTGATAAAGTTTAGTAAAGATCGGATGAACAATGAAGTCCCTATCGTCTTAACGAGGCAAAATATAGCATTTTTAACTTAATCAAGGGCAATAACTTCGCTGTTAATGGTCCGATCTAGCTGTTTTTTAAACTTGTCCGAGCTTTCATTGACATTAACAATCTGTGCAAGTTTGGTAAAGATCAAATAATAAATGAAGGTGCTAGAGTGTTCACAAGGCTTAATATGGCATTTTTCAGCAAAACAAGGGCCATAACTCCGTTGAAAATATTTCGATCTTGCCGGTTTTCGAACTTGTTCGAGCTTTAATTGACATAAAGACACTGGCAAAGTTAAGTAAAGATCCGATTAATATTGAAGGCCCTAGATTGTTCACAAGGCAGAAAATAGCATTTTTCAGAAAAAACAAGGGCCATAACTCCGGTGTTACTGATCCGATTTAGCTGGTTTTCGAACTTGTTCAAGCTTTCATTGATATTAACAATCTGTGCAAGTTTGGTAACGATCAAATAATAAATGAAAGTACTAGAGCGTTCACAAGACAGAAAATAGCATTTTTCAGAAAAAACAAGGGCCATAACTCTGGTGTTACTGATCCGATTTGGCTGGTTTTCGAACTTGTCCGAGCTTTTATTGATATTAACAATCTGTGCAAGTTTGGTAAAGATCAAATAATAAATGAAGGTGCTAGAGTGTTCACAAGGCTTAATATGGCATTTTTCAGCAAACAAGGGCCATAACTCCAGTGAAATTATTCCGATCTGGCTGGTTTTCAAACTTGTCCGAGCTTTTATTGATATTAACAACCTGTTAAAGTTTGGTAAAGATCTGATGAAAAATGAAGGCCCTAGAGTTGTCACAAGACAAAAGTTAACAACGGACGACGGACAGACGACGGACGGAAGACGGACAACTCGCCATCCCATAAGCTCTGCTGGCCTTCGGCCAGTTGAGCTAAAAACAACAACAGTATCAACATATATCAAACAACAACACTCAAGCCAAATACAGGATCAACAATGACAACAACAAAACAACAGTGAAGATAATATGACTTGAAAAACAACAACAGGATCAACATATATCAAACAACAACACCCAAGCCAAATACAGGATCAACAAAGAAAACAACAAAACAACAGTGAAGGTAATATGCCTGGAAAAACCACCAACACATCAACATATATAAAACAACAACACCAAAGACAAATACAGGATCAACAAAGAAAACAACAAAACAACAGTGAAGGTAATATGCCTGGAAAAACAACCAACACATCAACATATATAAAACAACAACACCAAGCCAAATACAGGATCAACAATGAAAACAACAAAACAACAGTGAAAGTAATATGCCTGCAAAAACAACAGGATCAGCATATATCAAACAACAACACCCAAGCCAAATACACGATCAACAATGAGAACAACAAAACAACAGTGAAGGTAATATGACTGGGAAAACAACAACAGGATCAACATATATCAAACAACAACACCCAAATCAAATACAGGATCAACAATGACAACAACAAAACAACATTGAATGTAATATGACTGGAAAAACAACAACAGATCACCATATATAAAACAACAACACCCAAGTCAAATACAGGATCAACAATGACAACAACAAAACAACAGTGAAGGTAATATCACTTGAAAAACATCCACAGGATCAATATATATCAAACAACAACACCCAAGCCCAAAACAGGATCAACAATGACAACAACAAAACAACAGTGAAGGTAATATGACTGGAAAAACAACATCAGGATCAACATATATCAAACAATAACACCCAAGCCAAATACAGGATCAACAATGACAACAACAAAACAACAGTGAAGGTAATATGCCTGGAAAAACAACATCAGGATCAACATATATCAAACAACAACACTCAAGCCAAATACACAATCAACAATGACAACAAAAAAACAACAGTGAAGGTAATATGACTGGAAAAACAACAACAGGATCAACATATATCAAACAACAACACCCAAGCCAAATACAGGATCAACAATGACAACAACAAAACAACAGTGAAGGTAATATGACTGGAAAAACAACATCAGGATCAACATATATCAAACAATAACACCCAAGCCAAATACAGGATCAACAATGACAACAACAAAACAACAGTGAAGGTAATATGCCTGGAAAAACAACAACAGGATCAACATATATCAAACAACAACACTCAAGCCAAATACACAATCAACAATGACAACAACAAAACAACAGTGAAGGTAATATGACTGGAAAAACAACAACAGGATCAACATATATCAAACAACAACACCCAAGCCAAATACAGGATCAACAATGACAACAACAAAACAACAGTGAAGATAATATGACTGGAAAAACAACAACATATCAACATACATCAAACAACAACACCCAAGCCAAATACAGGATCAACAATGACAACAACAAAACAACAGTGAAGGTAATATGCCTGGAAAAACAACAACAGATCTACATATATTAAACAACAACACCCAAGCCAAATACAGGATCAACAATGACAACAACAAAACAACAGTGAAGGTAATATGCCTGGAAAATCAACAACAGGATCAACATATATCAAACAATAACACCCAAGCCAAATACAGGATCAACAATGACAACAACAAAACAACAGTGAAGATAATATGACTGGAAAAACAACAACATATCAACATACATCAAACAACAACACCCAAGCCAAATACAGGATCAACAATGACAACAACAAAACAACAGTGAAGGTAATATGCCTGGAAAAACAACAACAGATCTACATATATTAAACAACAACACCCAAGCCAAATACAGGATCAACAATGACAACAACAAAACAACAGTGAAGGTAATATGCCTGGAAAATCAACAACAGGATCAACATATATCAAACAATAACACCCAAGCCAAATACAGAATCAACAATGACAACAACAAAACAACAGTGAAGGTAATATGACTGGAAAAACAACAACAGGATCAGCATATATCAAACAACAACACCCAAGCCAAATACAGGATCAACAATGACAACAACAAAACAACAGTGAAGGTAATATGCCTGGAAAAACAACAACAGGATCAACATATATCAAACAACAACACCCAAGCCAAATACAGGATCAACAATGACAACAAAAAAACAACAGTGAAGGTAATATGACTGGAAAAACAACAACAGGATCAACATATATCAAACAACAACACCCACGCCAAATACAGGATCAACAATGACAACAACAAAACAACAGTGAAGGTAATATGCCTGGAAAAACAACAACAGGATCAACATATATCAAACAACAACACTCAAGCCAAATACACAATCAACAATGACAACAACAAAACAACAGTGAAGGTAATATGACTGGAAAAACAACAACAGGATCAACATACATCAAACAACAACACCAAGCCAAATACAGGATCAACAATGACAACAACAAAACAACAGTGAAGATAATATGACTGGAAAAACAACAACATATCAACATACATCAAACAACAACACCCAAGCCAAATACAGGATCAACAATGACAACAACAAAACAACAGTGAAGGTAATATGCCTGGAAAAACAACAACAGATCTACATATATTAAACAACAACACCCAAGCCAAATACAGGATCAACAATGACAACAACAAAACAACAGTGAAGGTAATATGACTGGAAAAACAACAACAGGATCAACATAAATCAAACAACAACACCCAAGCCAAATACAGGATCAACAATGACAACAACAAAACAACAGTGAAGGTAATATGACTGGAAAAAAACAACAACAGGATCAACATATATCAAACAACAACACCCAAGCCAAATACAGCATCAACAATGACAACAACAAAACAACAGTGAAGGTAATATGACTGGAAAAAAACAACAACAGATCTACATATATTAAACAACAACACCCAAACCAAATACAGGATCAACAATGACAACAACAAAACAACAGTGAAGGTAATATGCCTGGAAAATCAACAACAGGATCAACATATATCAAACAATAACACCCAAGCCAAATACAGAATCAACAATGACAACAACAAAACAACAGTCAAGGTAATATGCCTGCAAAAAACAACAACAGGATCAACATATATAATACAACAACACCCAAAACAAATACTGGATCAACAATGACAACAACAAAACAACAGTGAAGGTAATATGCCTGCAACAAACAACAACAGGATCAACATATATCATACAACAACACTCAAGCCAAATACAGGAGCAACATGTATCAAACATTAACATCCAAGGCAAATACAGGATCAACCATGACAACAACAAAACAACAGTGAAGATAATATGACTGGGAAAACAACAACAGGATCAACATATATCAAACAACAACACCCAAGCCAAATACAGGATCAACAATGACAACAACAAAACAACAGTGAAGGTAATATGACTGGAAAAACAACAACAGGATCAACATATATCAAACAACAACACCCAAGCCAAATACAGGATCAACAATGACAACAACAAAACAACGGTGAAGGTAATATGATTCCAAAATCAACAACAGGATCAACATTTATCAAACAACACCACCCAAGCCAAATACAGGATCAACAATGACAACAACAAAACAACAGTCAAGGTAATATGCCTGCAAAAAACAACAACAGGATCAACATATATAATACAACAACACCCAAAACAAATACTGGATCAACAATGACAACAACAAAACAACAGTGAAGGTAATATGCCTGCAACAAACAACAACAGGATCAACATATATCATACAACAACACTCAAGCCAAATACAGGAGCAACATGTATCAAACATTAACATCCAAGGCAAATACAGGATCAACCATGACAACAACAAAACAACAGTGAAGATAATATGACTGGGAAAACAACAACAGGATCAACATATATCAAACAACAACACCCAAGCCAAATACAGGATCAACAATGACAACAACAAAACAACAGTGAAGGTAATATTCCTGGAAAAACAACAACAGGATCAACATATATCAAAAAACAACACCCAAGCCAAATACAGGATCAACAATGACAACAATAAAACAACAGTGAATGTAATATGACTGGAAAAACAACAACAGATCAACATATATAAAACAACAACACCCAAGCCAAATACAGGATCAACAAAGCCAACAATGAAACAACAGTGAAGGTAATATGCCTGGAAAAACAACAACAGGATCAACATATATTGGACAACAACACCCAAGCCAAATACAGGATCAACATATATCAAACAATAACATCCAAGGCAAATACAGGATCAACAATGACAACAACAAAACAACAGTGAAGTTAATATGACTGGGAAACCAACAACGGGATCAACATATATCAAACAACAACACCCAAACCAAATACAGGATCAACAATGACAACAACGAAACAACAATGAAGGTAATATGCCTAGAAAAACAACAACAGGATCAACATATATCAAACAACAACACCCAAACCAAATACAGGATCAACAATGACAACAACGAAACAACAATGAAGGTAATATGCCTAGTAAAACAACAACAGGATCCACATATATAAAACAACAACACCCAAGCCAAATACAGGATCAACAATGACAACAACAAAACAAGAGTGAAGGTAATATGCCTGGAAAAACAACAACAGGATCAGTATATATCAAACAACAACACCTAAGCCAAATACAGGATCAACAATGACAACAACAAAACAACAGTGAAGGTAATATGACTGGAAAAAAAACAGGATCAGCATATATCAAACAACAACACCCAAGCCTAATACAGGATCAACAATGACAACAACTAAACAACAGTGAAGGTAATATGACTGGAAAAACAACAACATATCAACATACATCAAACAACAACACCCAAGCCAAATACAGGATCAACAATGACAACAACAAAACAACAGTGAAGGTAATATGCCTGGAAAAACAACAACAGGATCAACATATATCAAACAACAACACTCAAGCCAAATACACAATCAACAATGGCAACAACAAAACAACAGTGAAGGTAATATGACTGGAAAAACAACAACAGGATCAACATATATCAAACAACAACACCAAGCCAAATACAGGATCAACAATGACAACAACAAAACAACAGTGAAGATAATATGACTGGAAAAACAACAACATATCAACATTTATCAAACAACACCACCCAAGCCAAATACAGGATCAACAATGACAACAACAAAACAACAGTGAAGGTAATATGCCTGGAAAAAACAACAACAGGATCAACATATATAATACAACAACACCCAAGACAAATACTGGATCAACAATGACAACAACAAAACAACAGTGAATGTAATATGACTGGAAAAACAACAACATATCAACATACATCAAACAACAACACCCAAGCCAAATACAGGATCAACAATGACAACAATGAAACAACAGTGAAGGTAATATGCCTGGAAAAACAACAACAGGATCAACATATATTAAACAACAACACCCAAGCCAAATACAGGATCAACAATGACAACAACAAAACAACAGTGAAGGTAATATGACTGGAAAAACAACAACATATCAACATACATCAATCTGGAAAAACAACAACATATCAACATACATCAAACAACAACACCCAAGCCAAATACAGGATCAACAATGACAACAACAAAACAACAGTGAAGGTAATATGCCTGGAAAGACAACAACAGGATCAACATATATCAAACAACAACACTCAAGCCAAATACACAATCAACAATGACAACAACAAAACAACAGTGAAGGTAATATGACTGGAAAAACAACAACAGGATCAACATATATCAAACAAAAACACCCAAGTCAAATACAGGATCAACAATGACAACAACAAAACAACGTCGAAGGTAATATGATTCCAAAATCAACAACAGGATCAACATATATCAAACAACACCACCCAAGCCAAATACAGGATCAACAATGACAACAACAAAACAACAGTCAAGGTAATATGCGTGGAAAAAACAACAACAGGATCAACATATATCATACAACAACACCCAAAACAAATACTGGATCAACAATGACAACAACAAAACAACACTGAAGGTAATATGCCTGGAAAAAACAACAACAGGATCAACATATATCAAACAACAACACCCAAGCCAAATACAGGATCAACAATGACAAGAACAAAACAACAGTGAAGGTAATATGCCTGGAAAAACAACAACAGGATCAACATATCAAACAACAACACCCAAGCCAAATACAGGATCAACATATTTCAAACAATAACATCCAAGGCAAATACAGGATCAACAATGACAACAACAAAACAACAGTGAAACTAATATGACTGGGAAAACAACAACAGGATCGACATATATCAAACAACAACAACCAAGCCAAATACAGGATCAACAATGACAACAACAAAACAACAGTGAAGGTAATATGCCTGGAAAAACAACAACAGGATCAACATATATCAAACAACAACACCCAAGCCAAAAACAGGATCAACAATGACAACAACAAAACAACAGTGAATGTAATATGACTGGAAAAACAACAAGAGATCAACATATATAAAACAACAACACCCAAGCCAAATACAGGATCAACAATGCCAACAACGAAACAACAGTGAAGGTAATATGCCTGGAAAAACAACAACAGGATCAACATATATTAAGCAACAACACCCAAGCCAAATACAAGATCAACAATGACAACAACAAAACAACAGTAAAGGTAATTTGACTGGAAAAACAACAACAGGATCAACATATATCAAACAACAACACCCAAGCCAAATACAGCATCAACAATGACAACAACGAAACAACAGTGAAGGTAATATGCCTGGAAAAACAACAACAGGATCAACATATATTAAGCAACAACACCCAAGCCAAATACAAGATCAACAATGACAACAACGAAACAACAGTGAAGGTAATATGCCTGGAAAAACAACAACAGGATCAACATATATTAAGCAACAACACCCAAGCCAAATACAGGATCAACAATGACAACAACAAAACAACAGTGAAGGTAATATGACTGGAAAAAAACAACAGGATCACCATATATCAAACAACAACACCCAAGCCAAATTCTTAATTAACAATGACAACAACAAAACAACAGTCAAGTCGATATTGCTGGAGCAACAACAGGATCAACATAAAATCAAACAACAACACCCATAATGATACAATGACAACAAAACAACAGTCCAGTCCATATGACTGAAACTACAAGAACATGACCCGTTAAACGGAGGAACAATGATGTTGCAGTTTCGTTGAATCGGCCAGGGGTTAAGGAGAACTAGTCCGGATAAAGTTTGTGTATTAAAACCTTTAAGGGGCCATAACTTCGCCAAAAATCACCCAACCGGAAAACAGCAACGATATGCACAACTAGGTTTGGTACTGATCATCCTGCAAAGTTTCGTTGAAATGAGAACTATGAGCAGGAGAACTAGTTCGGACAAAGTTTGCGAGATACATATTCCAGACAGACGACAGACAACAGACAGACAGACAACAAAAAAAATGTGAGAGAGACATAAAACAACTACAAGATATGGACCAAATTAATTTCAACAGCAACGACAGGAACAATGAGACCAAATTCAGCAAGGGGGCTAAGTTGGACTTTAACAACAAAAAAACACTACTAAGACGGAGCCTTAAATCTTGTATTACCTTTTTATCTGGTGTCTGGCAGCAACATTTGGACACCATCTTCACACAGGACAACCAACTCTATACTATTGCTCAAAACATGCTGCCGCGTTAGAGGTCTTCTTCTGTAACACTAAAAAGTAATACCAGTATCAGGACAATGATGTAAAATATCCATTTTTAGTATGTGTTTATGTTGTAGTGACAATATGCGAAAAAGTCGCTTAGTTAAGGAGTTAGCTGGGACCAGCTAGAAAATGGGCTTACTATATATTAAATGAAAGGTAATTATGTGTACTAAACGATCCCACCAAAATTACTTGCACAAAGTGGTACACTTTTTTTAAAATGGCGCATGAACACCACAACCCATAAATAACAAATTTCAGCAAAATATTAGCTACCGACTAAAATTATAAGTTTCAGAGAAATGATAGCTCATTTTTCGTTAACAAATGTATAGAAACATCTTCCTACGTACGTAAAATAACAGTGTATGCTATATTTCATGTTTAACTAAAAATTATTTCTTAAATATAAGGAATAATACCATACTTGAAAATATAGATTTTTTTTTTAGAATAGGACAATTATATTTTGTTTAATACATGTTCACGTGAAATTAATTAATAAATTGCTTTTAGTTCAATAAGAAATGTAATAAAATATGTAAGAGCAGATTTACTACAAAAGAAATACTATAAAATGCATAAACTTTCTCAAATTACGACGAAACATTTCCTACTCCGATTTTTATATTTTAATGCTTAAACATGTATGCTACTAATCATATGAAAGTCTTTTGTTGTTGTTGTTGCTTTAATGTTACTGTTAATATTATGCAATATATTGATACTATACATGATTTCAAATATCACACACATATTTTAAAATATGTTTGGTTATCCAAAAAGATTTTAAACTGTATATAAAGGGAGATAATTAATCAATGGCGTTGTATTAATCTTCTTAGTTTCTTAATGAATATATAAATTATTCACTTTTTAATTAGCTTTACTCATTATTCTGTACAATACATACATGAACCACTCTGATTTTAATGTTGGAAAGATACTTTACTACTCTTTTTTTGCTGCGATCAAGACGGTTGTATAATTATATAAGTTTAAGAATGTACTATGCAATGCCGATCACTTGCGATGTTCACAACGCGCATTTTTTTCCCGCAGTTTAAAGTACTAATTGACTTTGTATTGTTCTTGCCTTATACCTGCATGTAAAATAGTTTAAAATAGTGTGTCCATTACCAATGGTGGATTCTTCTTCACTAGTGAGAATACACAGGATACAGTCTACCAGCGAAAATTAGGTATATGACTTTGACTCAAAAAGCTAGTCAATTTTCTGAATTAATTCCGTTTCTGTGCCTGTTATAGCAAATAGTAGATGACAAGAATACATTTCACTCGTTATCAAGTGTGTGCTTTCAAACGAAAGATGGTGACGACAGTACCTCTATTTTAATTCCAAGAAATAAGGAACAGTCAAGTAAAATTTCGCATGGAAATAAGCTATACATGTATTAATAACTACAATTACTTTTTAAAAGTCTACTACGAGACCAGTCTCACCAAGATACTTTTCGCTTTAATAATTAATTTTGGATTAATATCAAATACTTCACATGAGATTTCCTGAGATCTATGACTTGCCGAAGCATGTCCAACACTGCAGTTATTGATATGACATCTGATCAAAATATATATTATTGGCCTTTTTCCAGTTCATGAGCCTAATACGATTGCATTGTATGCTCCCATCATATATCTATACAAGTCCAACCGATATGTCCACCATATACACGTCTATCTCTATCAAGTATTGTCAGGCAAAGACAAACATATTCAGACGATGAACCAGCAATTGATGCAGTTGCACAGCAAGTGAACTCAGGTCTAAGTCCACAGAACTCCATTCACATTGTGTTTGACTTGCAGATAGGAAGGGTATAAGGTGACGCTAGGCTAGTAGATTTGCTTACATACTCTAATGTATATGCTTCTTCTACAACATATGAAGCGCTAATGACGGTGCTTCTTGTGTCGTTCTTTTGTTTTTGTTTTTTTTGACACGTTTTGACAGATTAGAGATACACTTTATAATGGTTCAGATAAAGCATCAATTGATTCAACAGATGACACCGCGCAATTGAAATTGCCATATCAGGTAATATCGCCCATGAAATCTCATAACTTGGTGCTTACGGTTTTTCAAAGTCGGCAACATTCAAGTTCTGATTGATGTTTCTGGAAACAATTGATGTTAACCAGCATTAGGGCGGAAATATCGGGTGATTGGATATTACATCTCGCGACGCAGGCAAGTATGCTGCCTTATTTCGTCAGCATAAAACATTCTAACTACGCAAGATAGTTACCTATATACCTTTTAGAAATGTTCGTAGATATATTAGAAGACATGTAAAACATTGTTTTTTACAAGGCCCGTTTACCTATCGACACTGCGAAAATGGAACATTTATCGGTATCTGGAGTAACAAACCACTATTTGTGACTCTAAACGTGCATTTTTTCCTGCAGTTTTTGACTGACCCCGGTTGCGACTCTGTTTGATCATTTTATGTAATTGGAAATAAACAATTATCAAGGTGATGAAGGTAAATAGTGCTTCTAGCTTCAAAAATAGTGTAGCAATTAAAGATTACTAAGGCTATGGCAGGGTTTTTGAAACAGGTCTTTAGCAGCCATTTTCGTAGGACCCAAAGGGACATTGTGCAGTGTTTCACCATAGTGTAGATAAACTATGAATGAAATTGTCGTATTAAAATGTATCTGTTTAGCAAAGCTTCCACCATTATGTGAAGGCAGTTTTAAGCTCCCTGTAAGACATGCATCGACTCAAGCAACACTAAGGATGAATGCCGATAATTCAAAACAAGAGCCGGAGTTCCTTGTTAACATGGATGGGAAATGAGAGATTACGGATTGAAACAGACATATTGTTTTGGGAGAAATGGCATCAGATCTTCTGGTAACACATCATGCATTTGCATCTGTAAACAGTCATGTTCCACAGCATCATACGTTTACATAAGAAACTACATGTCATTCATGATAATCGCATTTTTCGGTAGAAATCGGATATATTGTTTTTGAAGCAGTCCGTCCGTCACTCTGTCAGCCCGTCCGTCACGACCTTGTGGACTACTCCTGAATGGTTCGAGATATTAAAAATCGGTCTTTACAGAAATTTTGATTAGGTCAAAAGGTTTTCATTTAAGATACAGTACAGCTCACGCGAAACCCCCACTTTACTCTTTCACGCCGAGTGAGGAATTCAGAAATCGCGTAATTTCGCGGAGTTTGGACGATAAAACTACGCCGAGTAGAAATCAGCTACGTGACGAACGACTAGCGTAACTTTGCCGAGATACTCCGCGTAGACAAACTCGGCATTCGCCGAGTCGCCAATTATACAGGTAAATGACCTTTTTAGCGGCCTTGAACGAACGACTAGCGTAACTTCGCGGCGATACTCCGCGTAGACGAACGCGGCATTCGCCGAGTCGTCAATTATTCAGGTAAATGACCTTTTTATCGGACTTGAATGTTTATGTCTGAAACAATGATGAACGGCATTCGTACAGGTAATGTACATCTGCATAGATCTACGTGTTTTATTTTTATGTTTGTTTTAAATGTACACTGTGCGTGAAAGTAATAAAGTTACCTTATAGTTGACGTTTGTGCTGCTGTACTCTCAAATGCAATTAAACACAACTGTCATGAGGACGAAATAAATATTTAGTTTTAATCTGTAACGGCAACCAATGCTAGCTTCCAAACACAAAACTTAAATACACACTCTATTTCTTAGCACACTTTGTCTTACACGTTGTCAAGCGCGTTGCCATGGTCAGGACTCTGAATCAGTCGTTTTCATGTGTATTGAGCAGAGTTACGATATTGTAAACATGTACTTTACACGTACATGTTGCAGTAACCAGGTTAGATCACGCTTCCATTACACTAGTATAGATAATTAGGGACGTATCGTGGTATCGTGGTATTCTCTTGGATAAATAAAATATGTTATGTAATATGTATACTGAGTAAAGTACAGTATATACATGTATTTAAATACATATTTCGTTTGCGTGCCTGATTGCCTTAGATGTTTTGTGGTATGAACCTACGTAAGTGGATTTTAAGACCAACTTTATAAAAATTATTTGCTGATTTTGTCAAATACGAGGTTTGATCAACAAAAAAAGTTGATACTGGCCTTATAATTCCTTAATTACAAGTTATTTGAAAAAAAAACATATTATGAATTTAGTCCGTCCATTGACAATTTCCTTGACATATGAAAATGTTCAAAAGTATGGGTTTTTTTTTTTTATGAACTGCACCTGCCGCAATCCGTCGCACCAATAATAATACATAATGAAATATTTAACACTGGCACTGCAGTAGGCCATCTATTTATAAAAATGATGTAAAATTATCCTTAAACCTAGTAACCAGGGCATCCATTATTGTTAACAGAGGTTTGGTCGTAGAAACACTTAAAAAAAAGTATAAAAGTCGAACAGGAAAAGCAGCTTCCCCAGAATACAGTTAACTCTAAAACACGCAAAACGACAAACATGAATGGAAATGTTAATATGGAATATGACGTCAAAAACACACAAAAAAGGTTGACAATAGGGCTGTCGTCTTCAAACGGTCAGTGGCAAAAAAGACTGGGGTTTAAACCAGGTTCTAGGGTGCACCAAACCTCACAAACCCTACTGTCATCCCAAACTCGAAGCTAGTTTTGAGAGCATAACTCATTCCTTCTGATTCATATGGTGTAGTCTAGTCGATATATCGCAACATCTACATCATTCTTGGTTTGTGATCACTCAGTTACATACTAACATCTGCTAACAAACACTAAACTATTGTGAATTAATAAGAAAAACACTAAACTATTGTGAATTAATAAGAAACAAAAAACACAGAGTCCTCATGTTTTAATATACAAGCATGTTTTATTTGTGATATTGTGACTGTTACTAGTAACAATGACATTTAGATCTACTAAACAAGGAAGATATTTGCTTCCTGGTTCAGTACGACGTCCACAAGAAGCACCAAATCCGCACGAGCGGTTTTTCCAGAACGTCGGAAAAGGTAAGACAGTTTGTACACATTTGTATGATTATACAAAAGTAATTAAATTGGTCTAAAGACATCGCCCTGGCGATTTCCTCTATTCACGAATTAAATCGTAGTTGTAGTGGGAGGGTAATTATTTTTTTTACAATTGTGTCTACCTGCATCTATTGTTTTTTTTTCGGATCGATGTTTAATAATGATCTTACACGAGTGCCTGATTAATATTGATTTATCAAACGAGTTGGATACTGCGTCCATTAAGTTATATCAAGCAGCATTTTACGCGATTTACATATTCCAAAAGTAATTAAAATTAAATCGTAGTTTAGTCGGAGGGGGACTTTTTTTTTAATAGTGTCTACCTGCATCTATTGGATGTTATCGATGTTTAATAATGATCTTACACGAGTGCCTGATTAATATTGAATTTATCAAACGAGTTGGATAAAATTATATGATGTGAGGCTATGCGAGAATTTTATCCAAATTGTTCAATAAATTCAATATATAGTGAAAGGGATCTCGTTGCATGATTTCCGTAATCCATGATGTTTTTTTACAATTGTGACTACCTGCATCTATTGTTTTGTTTCCTTATCAATGTGTAATATTTAATGATCTTACACGAGTGCCTCATTAATATTGAATTTATCAAACGAGTTGGATACTTAAGTTATACCAAGCAACATCTTACGCGATTTACATATTCCAAAAGTAATTGAATAGGTCTAAAGACATCGCCCTGGCGAATTCCCTTATTCACAAATTTAACAAAAGTAAAACTGAAATAAGCCTGAATATTTTTACATGTAACTTGCAGTTGAATATGTCTATACACTTTTATCTAGACTGTGCTATACTTGAATATTAAATATAAAACGTGTGTATTGATCTATGCCATACTCATAGCGGGCACGCGGGTATACAATAGGAAATGAAATTAATCTGATTGCACTTGCTTTTCATTATCTCCGGTACTATTCTGCACATAATCAACAGATACATGTACATGACATGATGTACGAACTTGTGCACCGATATAAATCTATTTGCTGATCAAACTTTTACCTGAAAAGAAAGTTGTAATATGTTTAGAGAGCAATATATTGCACTGAATTGCCAATTCCGATTGGTAGACCTCTACTTGTTTTTATCAATATAATCTTGCTTCATAATTTGATTAATACTCCTCGTCACAATCAAGCATTTGTTGTGTGCGCGTGCCTATATTTATTACATTACATACATGTACTTGGTGGCCCGTGATTGGAAATATTCTATTCGATTCTAAAAAAAAAATGGCCGACGCCGAAGGAAAATTACAGTTAATTAAATTTTACGCCGAGATACGCGGCATCCTTCACGCCGAGTTACGCGGAGTTCACAGGTGTGCACTTTTGCTTAATTGGATTCTACGCGGAGTAACTCGGAGTGGCTTTCACTCGGCAATAGCGTACTTTCGCCGCGTGAATTCGCCGAGTACAAACACTGACTCCGCATAGATACGCGCGAAACTCGATACGACCAAACTCGGCGAATCGAGTGAAGTGTGTGTTTCGCGTGAGCTGTACTGTAAGTCTGCTACTTTTATCTCTTGTTTATGATTCTTGCTTCCAAGAGATCCCCTGTTCAGTATTTATTGACATTCACACTAGCATTTATTTAGTACTGTGTGGCGGCCGTAAAAAGACTACAAATTAGTAGTGTTATTACTTACTGATCCTTTGGGATCATCAAGCCCAATCTTTGTGGCTTTAATGTAGAATATCACTTAAACCAGTGTTAGGAAGCGTGAGAGGTGTTGCACTTTACATTACCTCTCATGAACAGAATCAATAAAACCGAGTCTGCTACTTGTATCTCTTGTTTGTGTTTGTTGCTTCCATCAGCACTTATTGATCTTGACCGTCTAAGTTCACAACTCATTTTTTTCTTCAAAAAAAAATACTTTTGGACGGAACTCCTTCCAGACCATTCGAGGTAAGAAGCTGAAACGTTATGGGAAGCTTGTTGAAGATGAGGTTGTCACTAAAGGTCAGGACTTAGTGTTTTGCCTGAAAATGGCTTGTGCACGGAAATCCTTCTAGACCGTGCAAGGTAATAAGCTGAAACGGAGTATGAAGCGTGTTGAGGATGAGAGGATGTCAATGCAGTTCTGAAATTTGACCTTCACCATCAAGGTCAAGGTCTGGACTTGAGGTATCATTGAGATATCGAAAATACGGATGTTTTGTGATGGCTTCCATCGACTGGCTCTAGTTGAGCGTTGTAAGTGTAAATCAGACGAACACTTTTGTAACAAAGCTAACCCAAGCCCAGTACATTGATGCTATCGTAGTAGGAAAATATCAAGGAGAACTTATCATTCTCATGCATAGTGAAGTGGAAATGTAACTTAAGAACAAAACATAACACTTTAGCAATGCAAAAGATTAAAATCACAATGGAAGATGTAATACGTATTCCTGTTTACTGTAAAAAGTTGCCATTGGTGGAAACATATGGACAAAGATATAGTTCACACATCATAAGTATAACAAGAGGGCCAAGATTGCCCTATATTGATCACCTGAGTAATTGTCCATTATCAAACTTCTTCGAAATCTTATGATCATATACAATCTGTGCAAGTTTGGTTAAGATTGTCCAAGAAATAAGCCTCTGTTGTTTACCAACATTGATATAAAGACACTGAAGAAGTTTGGTAAAGATCAAAGACAAAATGAAGGTGCTAGAGTGTAACCTCTGGGGCAGGGCCAAATGTGACCCAAGGGCTACATGTAATATATGAGAGCTGTGTGCCTTGTGGTTTCAGAGAAGAAGATTTTTTAAGTTTTTCCCTATACAAGTCTATGTAAAACATGTGAGCCCTGGGGCAGAGCCAAATGTGACCCCAGGGTCACCATTTGAACAAACTTGGTAAAGGACATAATCTTATAGTAATTGCAAAATATTAAACCTCTGGCTCTTGTAGTTTCAGAGAAGAAGATTTTTTAAGTTTTCCCTATACAAGCCTATGTAAAACTGTGACCACCGGGGCAGGGCCAAATGTGACCACAGGGTCACCATTTGAACAAACTTGGTAGAGGACTATAATCTTATAGTAAATGCAAAATATTAAACCTCTGGCTCTTGTAGTTTTAGAGGAGAAGATTTTTTAAGTTTTCCCCTATACATGTCTATGCAAAACATGTGACCCTTGGGGCGGGGCCAAATGTGACCCCTGGGTCACCATTTGAACAAACTTGGTAGAGGACCATAAGCTTATAGCAAATGCAAAATATTAAACCTCTGGCTCTTGCAGTTTTAGAAGAGAAGATTTTTTAAGTTTTCCCCTATACATGTCTATGCAAAACATGTGACCCTTGGGGCGGGGTCAAATGTGACCCAAAGGTCACCATTTGAACAAAATTGGTAAAGGACCATATGCTTATAGTAAATGCAAAATATCAAACCTCCGGCTCTTGTAGTTTCCAAGGAGAAGATTTTGATTTTTTTCCTATATAAGTCTATTTAAAACTGTGACCCCTCGGGGCGGGGACAAATTTGACCCCAGGGTCACCATTTGAACAAACTTAGTAGAGCTGATGCTACATGTAATACATGAGAGCTCTGTGACTTGTGGTTTCAGAGAAGAAGCTTTTTTAAAGTTTTTTCCTATACGTCTATATGAAAAACATGCAAAATCTCAATATACAAATTTTGGATCCCCGGGGCACGGCCATTTTTTACCCCGCAGACTTCATTTGAACAAACTTGATAGTCTAGGCATTGGCGACATTTTAAAAGAAAAACTGTTGAAATCTGTCCTGCGGTTCTGGAGAAGTTTTTTAAGGTTTTGACCATATATGGTAATGGCGGCCATCTTGGATGTCACGCTGACCTAATTTTAACAAATCTAAAAAGCATTCATCTAAGGATCATCCATGTGAAGTTTAGTCAAAATCAGCCAAGCGGTTTCTGAGGAGAAGTCGTTTGAAGAAAAGTTGACGACGGACGGACGACGGACGCACAGTGATCCCAATAGATCACCTTGAGCCTTCGGCTCAGGTGATCTAAAAAGTGAACTTAACCTCAAAAGAAGGTATAAAAGTCGAACAGGAAATTCACAAATTTGAAACAAACAACAATTACAAGTTTAATTTTATATAGAAGAAAAGTATGTGACACTATACATATAACAGGGTCGACACCTTGGTATCGCATTGGAACAGTTTAGGAAATGCGTATTACGCTTACTATCGAATATATGGTTCTTTAAAGTGCTCGAAGGATAGACTCCGATACAAGGACAGCCCGACTAACACTCCCGTCCGACGGACGACGCTAGTCTTGCCTAAGGACACCGAAGTATCGCGTGGCACCAGTGAGTCTCAGACCCGTGATATCCGGATTCAGAGTTGAACATGTTTATCCACTTGGTCACCGCATTCCACAATACAGTGTTAAGTAGATGTTAACCAAAGGAATGGATAACATAAGCACAAGCCATGGATATACGTGGAACTTCATTTAGCACAAGAGGTCAATGACCTTGAAGATCTACTGATTGATTTTGATTTCAGGAAGTAGTCGCTACAGACTTGTTTTTTGAAAAATTATTTTTAGCCGTGGCGGCCATCTTGAATTTCCGGCCGACCTGAAATTTTGCTAGGATCAATTAGACATCAAGAGCAACATTCCTGTGAAGTTTCATGAAAATCCGTCAAGTAGTTTCACAGGAATAGTCGCTACAAGTTTTCATTATATAACTCTCTGTAAACAAAGATGGCTGCTGACAGCCATGTTTAACGTCGAATCAAAATAATGTTTGACTCTGATAACCATCATGTCATGCTGATCATTTTACAAAAAGTCCCATATCAATATCACTTATAGTTTTCAAGACGTAGTCGCTACAAACTTCTTTTTTAAAAAATCAAATTTTAGCTGTGGCGGCCATCTTGAATTTCTGGCCGATCTGAAATTTTGCTAGGATCAATTAAACATTAAGAGCAACATTCCTGTAAAGTTTCATGAAAATCTGCCAAGTAGTTTCAAAGGATTAGTCGCTACAAGTTTTTACTATATAACTCTATGTAAACAAAGATGGCTGCTGGCAGCCATGTTTAACGTTGAATCAAACAATTTTTTGACAAGGACCAACATCATGTCATGCTGATCATTTTACAAAAAGTCCAATATCAATATCACTTATAGTTTTCAAGTAGTAGTCGCTACAAACTTGTATTTTGAAAATATATTTTTAGCCATGGCAGCCATCTTGAATTTCCGGGCGACCTGAAATTCTGCTAGGATCAATTAGACATCAAGAGCAACATTCCTGTGAAGTTTCATGAAAATCCGTCAAGTAGTTTCAGAGAAGTAGTTGCTACAAGTTTTCATTATATAACTCTATGTAAACAAAGATGGCCACTGGCAGCCATGTTTAACGTCGAATCAAAATAATGTTTGACTCTTATAACCATCATGTCATGCTGATCATTTTACAAAAAGTCCCATATCAATATCACTTATAGTTTTCAAGACGTAGTCGCTACAAACTTCTTTTTTAAAAATCTATTTTTAGCTGTGGCGGCCATCTTGAATTTCTGGCCGATCTGAAATTTTGCTAGGATCAATTAGACATCAAGAGCAACATTCCTGTGAAGTTTCATGAAAATCCGTCAAGTAGTTTCAGAGGAGTAGTTGCTACAAGTTTTCATTATATAACTCTATGTAAACAAAGATGGCCGCTGGCAGCCATGTTTAACGTCGAATCAAAACGATTTTCGTCAAGGACCAACATCATGTCATGCTAATCATTTTAGAAAAAGTCCCATATCAATATCACTTATAGTTTTCATGAAGAAGTCGCTACAAACTTGTTTTTTAAAAACCTATTTTTAGATCTGGCGGCCAGCTTGGATTTCACATCAACATGAATTTTTGCTAGGATCAACTAGACTTCATGGGCAACATTTCTGTAAAGTTTCATGAAAATCCATTCAGTAGTTTCAGAGGAGAAGTCGCTACAAAAAAAGGTTTACGGACAGACAGACGGACAGACGGACGACGGACGCCGCACCACGGCATAAGCTCTGCTGATCTCTGATCAGTCGAGCTAAAAAAGACAAATAGCAATGGTTGTTTTCTTGACAACCATGTTGGATATAAAGAAGATATAGATTACAGATGATATAATAATTAAAAGTGCTTTTTATTTGGAATTAATAGAAGATAAGTGAGCATAAGGCAAATTAAAACACATCAACAAATGTCACACATGTTGGTATATAAACGGTTTACGCATAAAAAAGAAATTAATACAGAGTGTATCAAATATGGATTATACAATGTGTATATTTTAAGTGAAGCCTTAAACATGCTACATGTAATACATAATACTATATCTTTATGTATCTCGTTTGCTTTAAAATAAAAATGTGTTAATACGTTGTTTTTTTAAAGTGTTTGACTTTTCTTACAATACGTATTCAAAATCATACACATATTTGTGTGAGTTAAAAAATTAAATAGTTCAATACACTGATATCCATCTTAAAGCTTAATATAGGCAAATCATAACGCATATAATAAAACATAGTAAAATTTAAAATTGTTAAACGCAAACAACAAATATTAAAGTAAGAAACATAATAAATCTTCATAAAACTGATTTCCAGGTGTGTTTTGTTTCACCATAACTCGTTTTAGAAACGTTTTCTTTAAATTAATGTATTTTCAAACACAAGTTAGATGTAGATTGTAATCAGTAAGGCCTTCATTTGATATCAATCCACCAGTGGTTTACGATAAAAGCTAAGCTGCATATGTTTGATCATTTTTTAAATTTTATTATCAACCTTTATGCATCCATTTATCGCGTCTGTTTCCAAAAATAAGTGATATATATGGAATATTTTTTTCTATTGAAAGTTGAACACAAAATACCTAATACAATTTTTTGCAAAAGATTGCTTTAGAGTTTGTTCATTCATCTCTTTGGTGATTTATGTTTAAAACAATAATTGTTTTTGTTTTATGAGGGTCATGTATTTTAACCGTTGACTGCCAAAAATCGTACCACTTTGCGCAAGTTATTTCAACTGATCCTTGTTGGAGAGGGTTTATACATTCCAATGATATTATAGTTATCCATTTTCTAGGTGGTCTGAACAATTTTTAAAAAAAAACATCAATTGTCACTGCAACATTATGTAACCTTTTGATTTCTTAACTTGCTTGATGAAGTGTTTGAAGATATTTTTTTCTCCATAAACATAGTGTAACTGGAGCAAGTTAAAGGCGCGCCATTGCATATCCCCACACTTTTTAAATAATAGCATGTATTCAGACTTGAGCCAGTCTTTACAACGTGAGCTGATGTTTGTCTGTATTGAAAACAAAAAGCAAGATAAAACAAACATCAGATATAGACTTGAAGTTCTACATTTTGACCACACTATCCAAGGTGATGCTTTTTTGCATCAGTGCACTCCCATTGCAATGGCATTCAATTTGATATGCGCATGACCCTATTTGGACATTTCCAGGCAGTGATAATACATACAAAATTTCATACTCTTAAGCTTGTAAGAGTAATTTTATATTTTATGTACACTGGTAGAACATTTTCACCTTCCTCCAAACAAAAACCTGTAATATATGTATTGATCCTTAAGGTAAAAACAATACATACAACATTTCACACTCCTACAGTTTAGCATTTTGCTTTTTATTTAAAATCACCCCCATGCCCCTAGCCCCGACCCTATGGGACGTACGTAAATTTTAATTCCATTGCACATTTGCACATATATTCCAATCATATACCAGTTTCAAGTTCGTACCTGTAACAGTGTAGGAGGAGTGTCAATTAACACGAATGGATGGATGGACACATGAATGGATGGACTGATGGATTGGAACTGATGGATTGGATAAAAATATCCCCTTCTTTCTGGGAAAAAGTGCAGGGATAATGATAGTTGCTGACATTTTTGTTAAAATATCATTCAGCAAATATCAATATTACTTCGGTATTTCAAAAGAAGAGTTGTGAAAATTCAAGTATTAATAAATTAAAACATTATTTACAGGGAAGGTTCTGTATCAATCAGCAATGATCAACATCTGCACATTTATTAAAATTGCAATTAAGTGAGATTAATCAACTAAACACTGAGATTAATCAACTAAACACTATCTCAAATTTCAGTAATATCCAATGCCATGAAAATCTATGCAAATATATAGACTACTCAAAATTTGCTATTCTTGGATCACTATTTTGGTGTCTAAATTTTTTGCTGAAATAAAAAGCATTATTTCTATTTTACATGAAATTATTTATGGCAGTGTATGGTCATTTGATCTCATGTGTGGAATTGTGTTATTGTATTATATGGAAGAATAAAAGTGATCCTTAGCAAGTTTATATAGTATATATATATGACAAATGCAAGGTAGCAATAGTGTATGACATAGCATAAAACACGGCTACATTGTTCCAGTTGTCAGTTTTGTCAGTTTATCAACATTACGGTAGTTTAAGCTGCACAAACAAGAAGCACCACAAAAAGTACCAGCGGTCGGTGCAGACGCTCGACTTTCAACCTTGTTTAATTATTGGGAAATAATGTTGAAGGGCATATGATTTGCTTAATTGCAGAACTGAATTAGTGCACTTGTTAACCAAATCTTGTAAAAAACAAGTATAAAAGAGGCAATAGTTTTGGTAAATTAAAGCATGGGTTATAGAACCCGGCTGTATGATGTTGCCTAATGATGTAAGAATAAAAGAATCATTCATGGGTGTCCGGTGAAGATGGGAATTCCAACCCAAGGTATACGTGTTTTTATCGGAACCGAGGCTCTGTCGAGGTTCCGATTTTTAAAAGTTATACCGAGGGTTGGAATTCCCTATCTGAACCAAATACCCATGATAGATTATTTTTCTTGCATATCAGAGACATGTTGTGCATTGACGCCGCCAGCTACTAACGTTCTACATTTTCCTGCATACTGGATGTTGGCGTGCTTTAATTTTATCTTGACCCTAGGGTGAGATGGAAATATCTAGCCCCGGTAAAATGACAGATATGTAGTCCTGTATGCAAGAAGATTTAATCCATTATGTGAAGTATTGTCGGAGATATAAGCTTAGATACTAACTGAAACCAAATATTCTACGTATTAAAGGGGTCATAAATGTGATTCAATAAAGCATGCGTTATAAAACCTGGTTGTCTGATGTTGTCTAATATGATGTCGAATACATGTGTGACATTTCAATAGATTATGTAAAGTAGTTTCCAAGATACAATCTTACATACAAACTTTGACCAAATATTCTAACTAAAAAAGGGGCCATAATTTTGTTAAAATAATAGACATCGAAAAAGTCCAGCTAAAAATTAAACATAGTCACTGAACTATGAAAACAAAACAAAACATTTACTAAAGCAATGTAATGAAACGGACTGGTTGTTTTCTCATATTCTGTACACATTTTAAATGAAGAAAGTGGCCGTGGCAGCTTAGTGGATAAGAACTTGGCTTTGGAGCTACAGACCTCTCATGGGTTAGCTCCCAGCAGACAGAGGCATGTGGGATGGGAAATTTCACGTTTCATCTCATCTCTCTCTGAGGACGCTGTCCCAATATTACCTAAAATGATGTGGTAATGGGACATAAACATTTTTATTTCATTGAAATGAAGAAAACAGTCTTCAAGAACATCAAAATCACTGAACCATTAATTTACTACCTGTCTATTGACCTGATAATGTAAAAGGGTAATTCTCACTTAATGGGCAGTACACCTTTAAAGTTTCACGAGTGTGTCTTACAGAGTGAAGAAAAAATCATGAACAGCCCATAATGACCCTAACCTTTAACCTAGTGACCTTAAAAAGTGCTGTTCACCTGTGAAGTTTGACGAATGTGGCGGCAGATGTGGAGGACTTGAGTTTTTTTCATTATGTCCACGACGCCCTTGACCTTTGATCTAGTGACCTGAACAGTATAGGCAGAGCTCTAGATAAGCTGCATATACACGTAATTTACGCAAATATGAGCCATGAAACTGAAAATATTTCTTTCCCATGTGTATAACCATGTAAAAATATATTAAAACGTAAATATACAGCGTTTTAAAATTTTACCTATCTCCATTTTTAGTATTTATGGTTAGGCCAAATAATTACGGTAGGCCGGTAGGAAAATCTTTTTTTTTATTTAATTAATCCTTGCTATACTAAATTCAAATCAAGAACATCAAAATCATGTTTTCTTGAACATAGTATATAATATGAGAGTTCCACTACATGCCTTAAAACCTTAAAAACAAAGTTTAGACTCGGGGACTTAAAAATAGGGTCAGTCGGAAGACAAGGTTTGTTTTTTGCCTAGTTTGATTGTTGTTTGAACTGTTCTGTACTTGTAACTCATGTGTAGAATATATTCCGGTACACCGGTACTATACGATGCAAGACTGGATTAGAACATGTTCAGAACAAATCTATGCTCGACAACAACGAACATTTCAAAGACAGGTTTCGGGTTATGTTTACTTCTTAAAATAACGTATTTATTAATAGGTACTGTAATCCGGTCTGTGTATTTATGTCCTGTCAAAATTTCCCGTAAAAATATGAAAACATGTCGTCAGGTAAAACCCGTCACGGCTGGAAACAACAGCTGTCGGAGAATAGCGCAGCTTGACTATTCGATTTTTCAGAGAATAATAAATTATATAGCCAGTATATACCATCAGAAAACAAGGCTAAAACAATGTTGGCGGTGGGGTTGGCGGGTGGGGTAAGTATACTGTTTAAACATATTTATTTTACATCAATTGCAAAACAAGTTCTTGCAACTTAGATTAATCACTCTCGATGGCTTCCTGGGTAGAACCAGTACTAAGCAATGTGGATTAATTATCTTGTTCAAGGATAAATAACTTGGCCGCGATGGAGGATCGAACCCACGACCTCTCGATCAGGAGTTTGGCGCTCTACCACTGAACCACAAACTCCATGCAAGTATAGAAACTCGGGCCGAATCTGGTACAATTTATAGAAAAATTTGGGGCAAGGCGTGAAATTTTAATATTTTTATCCAAAATTGCTGTCATTTTAAAGAAATTAGTGGTCGAAGGGTGGGATATCTGGCAATTTTTATTGGGGCCTCAGTTTAGTTTTTCTTTTATTGATATTACATCACACTGTCTATCTGAATTTAATTTAAATTGTTTTATATGTATATGATTGCGTTTAAATTAAAAACAAGAGGCCCAAGAGGCCCTGTGGACGCTCTACTTGCTAACATGGCTGTTATAACATCAATGAAGCGAGTGACTGCAATTAACGATTTTTTTGAAAGTTTTGGGCAAAATACAGCATTTTTACCTAAATCAAGGGCCATAACTAAAGAATCTGGTAAAGTTTGGTAAAGATCAGATGAAAATTGAAGGCCCAACCGTATTAACCAGGCAAAATATACTTCTCTGCTACTGGTCTGATCTGGCTGGTTATCAAACTTGACCAATAGAGCTAAAAAAAAAAAAATTAAAAAAAAATTAAAAAAAATAAAAGAAATTTTAAAAAAAAGATTTAAAAAATGTATAAAACAAGAAATATCACTGAAAGTGATAAATGCCCCAGAAGTGTCCTTTGACCTCTAAGTATGACCTTGACCTTGGAGCCATGGACCTGGATTTGTGCATGACACCTCATTTGGTTGTGACGAGCACTTGTGCCAAGTTATTTTAAAATCCGTCCAGGCATGCAAAAGTTATTGACCGGACACGATTTGACCTTTGACCTCTAAATGTGACCTTGACCTTGGGGGCCACAGACCTGGATTTTGTGCGCGACACATCGTCTTGTTGTGGAGAGCACTTGTGCCAAGTTATTTTAAAATACGTTCATGAATGCCAGTTATTGACCGGACACAATTTGACTTTTCACCTCCAAGTGTGACCTTGAAGACCAGGATTTTGCGCGCGACACATCGTCTTGTTATGGTGATCACTTGTGCCAAGTTATTTAAAAATCCCTGCAAGGGTTGTGACGTTACGGTCCAGACACGAAATTGCATACCTGTTTTTCACCTATGAACTGCAAGTGTGACCTTGACCTTTGAGGTACGGACCTGGGTTTTGCGCGCGACACATCGTCTTGTTATGGTGATCACTTGTGCTAAGTAATTTAAAAATCCCTGCAGGGGTTGTGACGTTACGGTCCGGACACGAAGTTACGTACCTGTTTTTGACCTATGAACTTCAAGTGTGACCTTGACCTTTGAGGTACGGACCTGGGTTTTATGGGGGACATATCGTCTTGTTATGGTGATCACTTGTGCCAAGTTATTTAAAAATATCTGCAGGGGTTGTGAAGTTACGGTCCGGACACGAACTTCGGAATGACGGACAGAATCCGCACGGATGCACGGACGCACGGACGCACGGATGGTGCGATTACTATATGCCCCCGAAAAATTTTCGGCGGCATAAAAATAATTTAAAACAAATCTATAAAAAATAAATCAAATGAATTAATAATACAAGAGGTCAATGACCTTGAAGCTCTACTGATTGATTTAGTCGCTACAGACTTGTTTTTTGAAAAATTATTTTTAGCCGTGGCGGCCATCTTGAATTTCCGGCCAACCTGAAATTTTGCTAGGATCAATTAGACATCAAGAGCAACATTCCTGTAATGTTTCATGAAAATCCGTCAAGTAGTTTCACAGGAATAGTCGCTACAAGTTTTCACTATATAACTCTATGTAAACAAAGATGGCCGCTGACAGCCATGTTTAACGTCGAATCAAAATAATGTTTGACTCTGATAACCATCATGTCATGCTGATCATTTACAAAAAGTCCCATATCAATATCACTTATAGTTTTCAAGACGTAGTACCGCTACAAACTTCTTTTTTAAAAAATCTAATTTTAGCTGTGGCGGCCATCTTGAATTTCTGGCCAATCTGAAATTTTGCTAGGATCAATTAAACATTAAGAGCAACATTCCTGTTAAGTTTCATGAAAATCTGTCAAGTAGTTTCAAAGGAGTAGTCGCTACAAGTTTTTACAATATAACTCTATGTAAACAAAGATGGCTGCTGGCAGCCATGTTTAACGTTGAATCAAAACAATTTTTAACAAGGACCAACATCATGTCATGCTGATCATTTTACAAAAAGTCCAATATCAATATCACTTGTAGTTTTCAAGTAGTAGTCGCTACAAACTTGTATTTTGAAAATCTATTTTTAGCCATGGCAGCCATCTTGAATTTCCGGGCGACCTGAAATTTTGCTAGGATCAATTAGACATCAAGAGCAACATTCCTGTGAAGTTTCATGAAAATCCGTCCAGTAGTTTCAGAGGAGTAGTCGCTACAAGTTTTCATCATATAACTCTATGTAAACAAAGATGGCCACTGGCAGCCATGTTTAACGTCGAATCAAAATAATGTTTGACTCTTATAACCATCATGTCATGCTGATCATTTTACAAAAAGTCCCATATCAATATCACTTATAGTTTTCAAGACGTAGTCGCTACAAACTTCTTTTTTAAAAATCTATTTTTAGCTGTGGCGGCCATCTTGAATTTCTGGCCAATCTGAAATTTTGCTAGGATCAATAAGACATTAAGAGCAAAATTCCTGTAAAGTTTCATGAAAATCTGTCAAGTAGTTTCAAAGGAGTAGTCGCTACAAGTTTTTACTATATAACTGTATGTAAACAAAGATGGCCTCTGGCAGCCATGTTTAACGTTGAATCAAAACGATTTTTGACAAGGACCAACATCATGTCATGCTGATCATTTTAGAAAAAGTCCCATATCAACATCACTTATAGTTTTCAAGAAGTAGTCGCTACAAACTTGTATTTTGAAAATTTATTTCTAGCCGTGGCGGCCATCTTGAATTTCCGGCCGACCTGAAATTTTGCTAGGATCAATTAGACATCAAGAGCAACATTCCTGTGAAGTTTCATGAAAATCCGTCTAGTAGTTTCAGAGGAGTAGTTGCTACAAGTTTTTACTATATAACTGTATGTAAACAAAGATGGCCGCTGGCAGCGATGTTTAACGTCGAATCAAAACTATTTTCGACAAGGACCAACAACATGTCATGCTGATCATTTTAGAAAAAGTCCCATATCAATATCACTTATAGTTTTCATGAAGAAGTCACTACAAACTTGTTTTTTAAAAACCTATTTTTAGATCTGGCGGCCATCTTGGATTTCACATCAACATGAATTTTTGCTAGGATCAACTAGACTTCATGGGCAACATTTCTGTAAAGTTTTATGAAAATCCATTCAGTAGTTTCAGAGGAGAAGTCGCTACAAAAAAAGTTTACAGACAGACGGACAGACAGATGGACAGACGGACGGACGACGGACGCCGCACCACGGCATAAGCTCTGCTGATCTCTGATCAGTAGAGCTAATAAAAACAGAGTCATGAAATCTGGTAAAGTTTGGCAAAGATCAGATGCAAAATGAAGGCCCTATCGTATTAATGAGGCAAATTATAGCATTTTTAACAAAATCAAGGACCATAACTCTGCTGTTATTGGTCCGATCTGGCTGGTTTTCGAACTTGTATGAGCTTTCATTGACACTAACAATCTGATAAAGGTTGGTAAAGATCGGATGAACAATGAAGCCCACATCGTCTTAACGAGGCAAAATACAGCATTTTGAACTAAATCAAGGGCCATAACTCCGCTGTTACTGATCCGATATGAATGGTTTTTGAACTTGTCCGAGTTTTCATTAATATTAACAATCATATAAAATTTGGTAAAGATAGGATGAAAAATGAAGGCCCTATCATCTTAACGAGGCAAAATATAGCAATAGCATTTTTAACTAAATCAAGGCCCATAACTCCGCTGTTACTGATCCGATCAGGCTGGTTTTGGAACTTGTCCGAGCTTTCATTGATATTAACAACCTGTTACAGTTTGGTATAGGCCCTATCGGCTTAACGAGACAAAAGTTAATGACGGACGACGGACGGACGGACGACGGATAACTCGCCATCCCATAAAAAAACAAGAGGCCCAAGAGGGACTGTAGACGCTCTACTTGTATGATGTGATTCAAAAACATGATAGAGGCCAACCCAAGAAACATGTTTCCTATATATAACTCTATGTAAACTTCGGGTTATCGTGGCACCCATTATGAATATTTGACGACAACGAAAAACACAAACTTGATAGAGGCCAACAACAGGAACATGCGTATGATATTTAACTAGAATGGAACAAGTGGTAAAATGTCTTTAAATTTGACCTAAGTTTAGCCATGTAGTCCACTCAGCCTGTGAACCCACATCAAACTAATTGCAACAGAAATAATTTTCTGATTTTCTGATAGATACATATATTGCAAAAAATCACAAAAAAGTCTAGAAAAGTCTAGATAGGGGAAATACGTTTTTTTATGGCTCAAATATGTGCGTTTGTCATAAAATCACTGCAGGTTTATGTATATGTATATCTGCAACATTTTGTTAGGAATAATACATTTCAATGAGGTATTGCAATATAAAGACATAGCTAAATAATAAAAATTTAAAAGTTTGAATGAACGATGCATATAAATGCCTATTTTAGCACTGTTTCTTAAAATTCGCATATTGAATTACCCCACCCACTTAATTACAATGGAACTGCATTTCAATGTAAAACTGTGTCATAGGCAGTTTCATAGAACATTTTTGTGTAAACATTCTTAATAAGATCGACGACGAAGCACTGGGGGTGAAACATTGACTAATGTATGATAATCGTCGGCATTGTCGGCAACTATAAATACCCAAGTATTTGGTATTAACATGTTATTTCTTTATGTATTTGCAACAGAAACACTTTATCTGCACAGCAACTATTATTGCGAAAAGCATTAGGTAGTCGCAGTATGACTGACAAAGCTTTAAAAACACAAATATGTATATCTGTACATATCTGACTGTGCTTGGTAAAAAAACAATACCTTGATTAAGGATCCTTCTTATTACTTGACTAACATAAACTTTGTGCATTCTTTGTTACGAAACATGACCTCTGTGATCCAAGCTTCTTTGATAATAACTTTGGAGAGAGATAAGGAAAGTATAAAGAGTTTTATTACCATGAGGTTTTCAATACCGAGTCATGATACTCATGACAATACGTCCAAATAAACAAACATATGCTAGCGCACTCGTTTGTTTGTGCGAACTCTCACTCAGGCTAGAAATCCCGTATTGTAAGTTATTAAGTTATATAATACATTTAACTGTTAGTGTGTTTTTTTTATTTGCAATACAATATTACAGTATGTTTGCGCCCAAACTATTGTCAGTACAAAATTATAGTCATAATGCGACATGTTTTAGATTATAACTGTGATCACTTACATGTAACAAACTTGACTTGCATAGACGTTTGGCAATTCGTTGCTAGAAAAATAGAACCAATATGACCCCTGCTCCTTAGAATATACTTTTTTTTGGGTCAGATTATGGCATGTTAAAGTCCCTCCAAGTGGCAAATTTTACAACATACACCGTTTCTAAACCTGTATATAACTAAAACATTTTGAGAATCCTAACTTTCACATTTTGAGAATCCAAACTCTACAGACACAGTATAAACGGCTTTAACCAGCCAGTACAAACTCCAAAACTGCAGCGTCAAATTAAAAGTTATCAACTCATAATTATTTTTACGCATATTCAATCACGAGTATTTTAGGAACCCTTGAATACGTTTAATCGGTACATATACATAATTATATGACCTGAACACGTGGATACTTTTAATATACGGTTTTGTAGTGTAATTTTTCCATTATTTGGCGGGGTACTTCTTTAACATTTTAATTGTATGTTGTTAATGCAGTCACTACTGTGTTTATATGCATAGAGCCTTACAGTAACTTAGTCAGACTATGCTAATACAAACGCAAAATCAAATAGTTAACATAGTTTGTGGAAGACTTATAACTTAGGAGCCTACGCAATCAACTCAATAGAATATAATAATACTTTAAAACATATGCCAAATGTATCATTTCAATTTCATATCACGAACACATTTAAGAACTAGTGCACTTTTGCATTGTGCCCTATGTATGACCTTGCTTACTATGAAGCAGGGATAACGGGTCATTTTGCAGTATAGGTAGTGCATACATGACAAACATGTATCAACAAACATTTAAAAGTTAGCATACCAAAAAAATTATTTCAAAATCAGAAAGGAAATCAGATAAACACGAAACGTCTGGTGGTAATATTTTCTGGCTTAAATACGTTTTCTACTCAAAATTATGGACTAAATTAATAATAGTTTACTATGAGAACATAAGTGAAGAGGCTTCAAATGTCAACATCCTCTTCTAGTGCTTTTGTAACATGACTCATTCTTGAAAATATCACTTTTAATAATAAGTGGTGACCAGGATAGGTTGTGGTAGTGTCTTGATTATATATAGATCTCTTGCATCGATCAGAACGGTAAATTATGTATATCTATGCCTATAACATTAATACAAACTACTTGTAATTAGGCAGTATTAGTACTTCACCTCACCTTGCAGTTTGGCATGACACCATTATAAATACTAAGAACCACAGTGGTGGTGTAATGGTAGATCATCCGCCTCGCATGCGGTATGTCGTGGGTTCAATACCCAGCCTGGTCATACCAATGACTTTAGTAAAAATGATACTAGTAGCTCCATTGCTTGACGCTCAGCCTATCAGCATATAAAGGGTAGTGCTAGGACTGGTCGGCCTGGTGTCAGTGTAATGTGACTGGGTGGGGTACCATATCATGTGTCTGTACCGATCAACCCTAAAAGAGCTAATGCTCATGCACATCAAGTTGCAAATAATATATAAAATCGGTAAGGGGGATTTAAGCTTTTTGTGATGTTGTTCTAGATTTGGCATTATCATTCAATAGTGAAAGCTATGAGTTATTGATATACTAGTAATTAACATTGCGAATTATGGCATAGAAGTAGTATAACTTACAAGTATGCTGCAACATCAATTACTATAGTATAAATGCTAAGCTATATAAGGATATTTACCCATGGTGTTGTGATAGTTTTGTGTAGGAACAGTTATATATATTTAAAGAATTGTCTAAAAACCTTTGAGCTCTATTATGACTATTATTATGGTATTTTTAATAATTGTGCGCAGTTACAGCGTAAGTTGGTATGACCATTACGAATGAGGTTAACAATAACGCTAACAATGGATTAATAAATCATTGCCTACAGCTGCAATATAGTGGTCAATATTATCCGCCCTCCACTCACACACACCCCACCCCCACCCCAACACCCGGCGATTTTCCATAAATATTGAGTATTTACCTTTCACTCACCCAAAAATAATTATCAAGGAATGATGCTAACAATGGGATATTAATAGCTGCCGACAATGCCGACGGCTACCATATAGAGGCCAATATATTAACCCAACACTTCATCATCTTAATTTGAGTATTTGTCTTAAACTGTAAGAAGAAATGCATATAACTTAGCATTGCCTTTGATATTCAATTTCTCTATTGTGATTTCGGTGGGTGGGGTAATTCAATATGCACTTTTCACCAAACAGCGTTAAAATATACCTGTATTTTGTAATTGTTCAAAGATGTAATTGTTATGATTAATTAAGGTCTTAATAGTATAATACATCATTAAAATGTCTTATTCCAAATAAAATACAGCAGCTACAAATAACTGTAAATCTGGTGTTGTTTTATGAAAAGCGTAAATATAGGAGCTATAAAAAACTTATTTCCCCTATCTAGATTTTTCTAGACTTTTTTGTGATTTTTCGCAATATATGTCACTATCAGAAAATCAGTAAATCATTTCTGTTGCAATTAGTTTGATGTTGAGTGGTAAAATTTCACAGGCTGAGTGGACTAATGGTGGCCGTCATGGATTACTGGAGGCACCAAAAATGCAAATCTGAGTGGAAATAACCCAAAGATCATTGTGATTAAGTTTCATCAAAATCCTTCAAGCAGTTTCAGAGATGATGTCATTCTTAACGTTTTCCTATATAACTCTATGTAAACTTTGGGTCGCTGTGGCGGCCATTTTTATTATTCGACGATAAACCGTTGTTTTAGCTACTAAAATTTTTACAAACTTTCATTTAAGCACCATTGACGTTTTTATTTTTAAGTCCAGCCCCCATTAGGCGAGAGATGTGAATCCACGGATTTCTTGTGTTAAAAATGCTATAATTTGTCTTGTCATCTGTTAGGGCCTTCATTTTGCATCTGATCTTTGCTAAAGTTTACCAGATTTTATGATTTTTTTTGATTTTTTGATTTTTTTTTTTTGAATTTTGATATTTATTTTTTTTGAATTTTGATATTTTTTTTTAAATAATTTTTTTTTTAATTTTTTTTTTTTTTTTTAAAGTTTTTTTTTTAAATTTTTAGCTCTACTGGCCTTATGCGATCACTTTTCGTCCGTCGTCTGTCTGTCCGTCCGTCCGTCCGTCCGTCTGTTAGCAATTTTATAAAATCGACATCTCCTCTGAAACCGCTTGAAGGATTTTGATGAGACTTCAACACAATGTTACTTGGGAGGGTCCCTCTCAGATTTGTGTTTTTCGCGGCCGCCAGTCATCCAAGATGGCCGCCATAGCTAAAACTAGGCCAAATTTAAGTAAATTTCAAACAACATCTCCGAAACCACTTATTTCATTCTTGTGAAATATCATATACATGTTCCTTGGGTTAGCCTCTATCAAGTTTGTGTTTTTCGTCATTGTCAAATTATCAAAATGGCCGCCACAGCAACCCAAAGTTTACATAGAGTTATATAGGAAAAGGTTAAAAATGATATTTGGGATAGTCCCTCTGAGATTTGTGTTTTTTGCGACTGCCAGTCATCCAAGATGGCCGCCATAGCTAAAACTAGGTCAAATTTAAGTAAATTTCAAACGACATCTCGGAAACCACTTATTCCTTTCTTGTGAAATATCATATACATGTTCCTTGGAAAAGGTTAAAAATTACATCTTCTCTGAAACCGCCTGAAAGATTTTGATGAAACTTAAGCACAATGATATTTGGGATAGTCCCTCTCAGATTTATGTTTTTCGCGGCCGCCAGTCATCCAAGATGACCGCCATGGCTAAAACTAGGTCAAATTTAAGGAAATTTCAAACGACATCTCCTCCGAAACCACTTATTCCATTCTTGTGAAATATCATATACGTGTTCCTTGGGTTAGCTTCTATCAATTTTGTGTTTTTCTTTATCGTCAAATAATCAAAATGGCTGCCACGGCGACCCAAAGTTTACATAGAGTTATATAGGAAAACGTTAAAAATGACATCTTCTCTGAAACTGCTAGAAGGATTTTGATGAAACTTAATCACAATGATCTTTGTGTTAGTCCCCCTCAGATTTGCATTTTTGGGGCCTCCAGTCATCCATGATGGCCACCATGGCTAAACTTATGTCAAATTGAAGGACATTTATCAAACAACATATTACCACTTGTTCCATTCTAGTTAAATATCATATGCATGTTCCTGTTGTTGGCCTCTATCATGTTTATGTTTTTTAATCACATCATACAAGTAGAGCGTCTACAGGCCCTCTTGGGCCTCTTGTTGATCGAGTTACGGCCCCTTGACATTTTTTTTTTAAACGTCTTGTCAGCGCTACTACTCCTAAACGCCTTCTTGGATTTCGACGAAACTTGGCAGGAAGCATCGGTAAGGTGTCTAGTTGTGCATATCATGCTTTTGTTCCAGTTTACTTATTTATGACGGAGTTATGGCACTTTGACATTTTACTTTAAATTTCTTGTCGGCGCTACTCCTCCTAAACAGCTTGTTGAATTTCTACAAAATTTGGCAAGAAGCCTCAGTATGATGTCTAGTTGTGCAAAGCATGGTATATCAATGAAATTTTGGACAAGTTCGAAAACCAGCTAGATCTAGTTAGTAACGACAGGTTATGGCCCTTGATTTGTTGAAAAATGCTATATTGTATTTTCCTTTGTTAAATCTGTAGTTACTTCATTTTTTATCTGATCTTTACCATATTTGTTTAGAATGTTAATATAACCCTCACCCCCCCCCCCCCACCCCCCCCCCCCCCCCCCCCCCCCCCCCCCCATTTTATGAAATTTCATTCATAGAAAAAAGTGGGACAAATTAAACAAGAGGTCAATGACCTTGAAGCTCTACTGATTGATTTTGATTTCAGGAAGTAGTCGCTACAGACTTGTTTTTTGAAAAATTATTTTTAGCCGTGGCGGCCATCTTGAATTTCCAGCCGACCTGAAGTTTTGCTAGGATCAATTAGACATCAAGAGCAACATTCCTGTGAAGTTTCATGAAAATCCGTCAAGTAGTTTCACAGGAATAGTCGCTACAAGTTTTCATTATATAACTCTATGTAAACAAAGATGGCCGCTGACAGCCATGTTTAACGTCGAATCAAAATAATGTTTGACTCTGATAACCATCATGTCATGCTGATCATTTTACAAAAAGTCCCATATCAATATCACTTATAGTTTTCAAGACGTAGTCGCTACAAACTTCTTTTTTAAAAAATCTAATTTTAGCTGTGGCGGCCATCTTGAATTTCTGGCCGATCTGAAATTTTGCTAGGATCAATTAAACATTAAGAGCAACATTCCTGTAAAGTTTCATGAAAATCTGCCAAGTAGTTTCAAAGGTTGGTCGCCACAAGTTTTTACTATATAACTCTATGTAAACAAAGATGGCTGCTGGCAGCCATGTTTAACGTTGAATCAAAACAATTTTTGACAAGGACCAACATCATGTCATGCTGATTATTTTACAAAAAGTCCAATATCAATATCACTTATAGTTTTCAAGAAGTAGTTGCTACAAACTTGTATTTTGAAAATCTATTTTTAGCCATGGCAGCCATCTTGAATTTCCGGGCGACCTGAAATTTTGCTAGGATCAATTAGACATCAAGAGCAACATTCCTGTGAAGTTTCATGAAAATCCGTCAAGTAGTTTCAGAGGAGTAGTCGCTACAAGTTTTCATTATATAACTCGATGTAAACAAAGATGGCCACTGGCAGCCATGTTTAACGTCGAATCAAAATAATGTTTGACTCTTATAACCATCATGTCATGCTGATCATTTTACAAAAAGTCCCATATCAATATCACTCATAGTTTTCATGAAGAAGTCGCTACAATCTTGTTTTTAAAAACCTATTTTTAGATCTGGTGGCCATCTTGGATTTCATATCAACATGAATTTTTGCTAGGATCAACTAGACTTTATGGGCAACATTTCTGTAAAGTTTCATGAAAATCCATTCAGTAGTTTCAGAGATGAAGTCGCTACAAAAAAAAGTTTACGGACAGACGGACAGACAGACAGACGGACAGACGGACGACGGACGCCGCACCACTAAAAATGACCATGCCAGACTAGACACAGTAGACTTATTGCCCATGATTACCAGGTGAGCTATCTAAGGCCATTCCTATCCCTGTAGTTTTTGCAATGTTTTAAAAAAACTACTGATGGGAATTTTATGTCAACAACCCTTGATATAAGAGCCGTTTTAGCCAGTAGAGCATCCACAGGCCCCTTGTTTAAATGTCATCTCAGCAAACGGCAAACTCGATTGTTTTTAGTTACTAACATTTTTACAAACTTTCATTTAAAGGGACACTGTCCGTAACTTTTAGCTTATAAAACACACACTAATTATGTTCGCAAACATTACACACCAAACATTACTGAATATTTACTTATTAAAGCAGGATTGTTTGACGGAATTCAATCGCGGTACAAAAAAAAGAGAAACCATTTCGGGCGTTTGAACTCGCAGCCCAAACTAAAATTACACTCGCGGTAATAATAGTGAGCGTAAAGTGGTCGACCTAGCTCCCGACTGAGCTAAGCGGGCTATACATCAGTAGGAACGCCAGCCCTATGGCGTAGGAATATTTATCAAACAAGGTCACGTGATAAAATCGATAACAAAATGACATTATCGGGAAAATTGTCACTGGTCAGATTTCTTCACCTCTTATTTATAAACTGTGATTATAACAAAACACAATCACAGATCGTTGTTAAAGTAATAATATTCACAAACTACATTGGTCGAACATAATTGGTGTACACTTCGTGTAATTCCCATTAATAGTTAAAGGTATTTTTCAAAGGGATGAATTTAGGTTGTTTTAAGGTGTAAATTGCCAAAAATGCGCTTTTAAATCAAAATCGATTTATTTTGTCATTTTAGAAGCGAGAATAAAAACAAATTCATGTACGCGTAGATAAATCTTTCCTCTGTCCATATGCAAATTTTTAATGAAATCGGAGACAAGTATTTTTTTCCCCCAAAATTAATTAACATGACCCACGGACGCAAAGACGGCATAATGCATATACATTTACAGACGCGACCTGGTACACAAGAAATGAAATAATTCCATTATTTCAATACATATATTTCAGATGTATGTATCCATGCATTCCAGATTAAATTTATGATCTATACATCCTTTTGGTTTATGCCGGAGTGCTCAGAATAGGTTTTAACAAACCAAATTGTAACGGTACGTCGGGAAAGGAAATGAGGATAGTGAAAATATATGTTGCAGTGCTAATTTTCTGAATCTGAAAAAAATGCAAAAAAAAAAAGTTTTAACGAGAATGAATTTTTTTTCATGAAAGTGTTCATTGACATGTCTACTATTAAAACCCAAAATTTAAAGTCAATCAGAAAAAAGTACTTTTTTATTCCCAAAATTAACAAAGTACACCGTGTTCGCTAAAATATGAACAATCGCCTTTCGAAGTTAATATACACGCGGGATATAAAACTATGAAATTGTGAAATCCTTTTTAAGAGATATATTGATTTCAAAATTGTTCTGTATTTAATAAATTAGAGTAGAATGTTCACCGTTTTTCTCAAGGACACCATTACGGTAGTATCCCTGCAACGTCGCCCCTCATTCCACCCCCACCACCCTCCATACCGTATTGATTAAGTTGTATATAGCTGCGAATGCGCAGTTTTAATCAAATTCGATTTATTTCATCATTTTAGAAGCGAGAGAGAAAAACAAAAGCATGTACGCGTAAATACATCTTTCCTCTGTAGATATGTAAAATATAAAAAAAATCGGAGGCAAGTACTCTTTTCCCCCGAAAATTAACGAAGTACACCGTAATCGTTTAAATACGCCGAATCGACGTTCCAAATCGATGTTCGCATGGAATACAATTGTGGAATTATGAATTCATTTATAAAGATAAATCGATTTCAGCATTGTTCAGTAGTTGTTATATTATTGATGTAGTATGTTCACAGTATTTATGAGAGCAACATTACGGTATATCGATTTATTTCGTCATTTTAGAAGCGATCATAATAACTAAATCATATAGATACATCTCTCCTCTGTATATATGTAGAATTTCAATAAACGGAGACAAGTATTAATTAAGTAACAGGACCGTCCGACCCAAAGACGGCAACATTCATATTCATTAAGGAAAGATGACCGGCTACAGAAACAATTAAATAATTTCGTTATGTAAACACATATATTTAAAATGTATGTGTTCATGTATTTTACACTTAAACTTTTTTATCTATACATGCTTTGGGTTTATGTCAGAGTGGCCAATTTATTTTAACAGACAATGTTGCAACGGTATATCGGAAAATGAAATCAACATACGTTGCAGAGTTAATTTTCGAAATCAGAAAAAGCGATAAACTAATATAAGTTTAACAGGCAGAAAGAAGTATATTCTATTTACTGTTCGTTTAAAACTGAGGGGGCGACTCGAGTTTTAAAGAAAGCAAGATTGGTATGTGTCCCTTTAACCAAGTAAATACATGACTGACGAGTAACATACATGCTACTGCTAGTAACAAACATGATTATGTGTCGACTCGAAGATTTCATAACATAAACATGGACATGACATTGTGTCAATGGAGCACTTGCCAGATTTGTGGTGTTGTGAAACACTGTACGCGTGAATCCAAAGTTTCGTCAAAATCCAACAAGTAGCGCAGACAAGATTTGTAACGGACGAACGGAAAGGCCAAATATAATCTGTCTCACCTACCACTTTGTGGTGGAAGACATAAATATAAAGACAATATTTTAGTTCATATGTATACTTTATTAAGCAAATAATTGAGCGAACATAAACTTCAGCATTGACTCTGGCCAGTGGTGTACATGGAGTCTTCTTCCACATGACGTGCAGACTGAAAGAAAAGAAAGACAGAATAAAAAGTTAATATAAGTAGAGCAGAGTATTCAATTTGAATCAGGTGTTGCGAGGGGGAGCTAGGGCATGTTTAGGGGAATGGGACAGTTTAAAATTTAATTATTGTTTAACGCCTCATCAACACGTTCTTTAGGTTATTTCGAGCCGCCCCAAAGAGAGGAGGAAAGATACATAGGCATCCAGGAACCCTGCCCTACGCTTACTACCGATTAGATACCTATGGTTCTTTAACGTACTTGGAGGACAGACTCCGATACACAGGACCACCCGGTTTACGTTCCCATCAGACGAACGAGGCTAGCAGGACACATCGAAGTAACCCATTGGCGCCAGTAAGAATTGAATCCGTGTTCACTGGATTCAAAGCCGATATGCTATAAACGTCCCTTGACCCAAACTGAGTAAATGGCACATCAAGTAAAGGGTCAATACATATTATGTTGTGTATCATACGAGTATATGATTGAACTGACATGATTATAGAACCATTTTAATGTATGTTTCACCCAACAGTACAGCAAGAATCTATTATAAGAAAAGTTAAATCTGACAGAGGGTGCAATGCTCTATAAGCCATTTTTACTAGAAGGGGAATAAAATACAAGTGTTGCCAAAAATGTAAAATTGTTAAATTTTACACGTTTTGTTCATAGGATATTTTACTTAAATGACTTAGTAAGGTCATTTTACATGGGGAGAAAACATTAATATACAACTATTTATTTTCTCTCTCAAAACCTGGTGATGCCGCTAGTTTTAGAAATAAAGCATGATTAAATAGGGCAGTTGAGAAGACACTTTTGTAGATGTGTGGTATGTTCTGATGTGAAAATGTGTAAAACAGACACAAGATTGGAAATTTGCTCTGTGTCCCTTTAATAAATTGGGGACCCATCACATAGACCAATTAGATGATGTTAAAGGGACACACGGCAATCTTGAAGTATTTATCAAGATTTAACATTAGCATCTCCATTTGTTAACCTGGTAACATTTTAAATTTAAACCTGCTTGCATTAAAAGTTAAATAAAAGTGTTTCATTTTGTCTTCGCTATTCTATCAAATACTTAACTATATTATAGGTGCACTATTATCAACAGTAAGTAATGTGTAAAACAATTTCTTCTGAACTATTCTAATAAATAATATTAATGATGCACAAATGCAATTTATGCAGAAAAATTAACCGAACTCCAGAAGTTTTAAACAAATAAAGACTGCCTAGTGTCCCTTAAACACAACTTGTTTTCGCATGTATCCAGTACATGTAGTCATATGACAATCACGCTGCACTATCACTGATTTATTTGTTACTCTAACTTTGAACAGCACCGTGCAAGCATAACACAAGCTCCATTTAACGAACTACACAAGTGCAAACAATTTTTAAAAAGGCTCTTACCTCCATATGATCCAATGGCATTTAATACGGCTTGACATTCTGAAGTCGTCAGTATCAATTCACTTAGAGCTGCTCAAGGGCACGATTCACATTTGAGGCCTCTCTGAAAACAACATCAATCCAATGTCAATGATCAAACAGACATAGTTTATCCTTTGTTATACATAATGTAACATATTTAAAAAAGAAAAGATAAAAGAAGAACTAAATTGAATAAAGCATGAATACTACTTGTGCTCAATAACACGGTTAATGTAATAAAAACATCTCTCATCATTCATTATACATGTAAAATATAATGTAGCCCAACTGGAGATCCATTAAAAACATTGTTCCACTTTCACAGCATATTTCCAGCCCATGGAATAGTCATTTCTTTTGAGACACACTGGAGGCAAGCGTAGTAGCTCCAACGTCTTAAAGGATTTTAAGTGAAATGTACTTTCTCGAAATTGCGTTGTTTTTTTCGCAAAAGAAAGTATGTAGTAAATGTAAATAAATGTAAATTCAAAATCACTTCCTTGCCTCAAAACTTTACTGTACATAAATATGAATCTGACCGATTTCAGTCAAATTACATTGTTTCAATGGTAGTTGTATCGGGTTATGTATTCACGAATGTGCGAGAAAATGGGGATAATATAACGATATAGAGACAACGCTAACTATTTACATTCATGCATCTGAGGGGTGGGGTTGGAGGGGGTTTCTAGTTTTCTTACCCCCTCCTTGTTTTCGGTATGCAAGCTCTATCTACCCCCACACCCCCATCTACCGTACTTGGGTGGGGGCGGGGTGCGGGGGACATTGATAGCATTTCTACTAGCAATTGTTTTATTCCACGAAACGCTCTACAGTTTACAGTACATCCAGTTACTGGAAAGATCGGAGTACACGAAAAACACTTATAGTGATTATGAACTTTCTATTATACAGTATACACTACTTTAGGCACTGTATTTGGCCAAAGTCTAAATATGCACGATCTAAAAGTGGTGTGGAATGTTTATTAACAAACACATTTTAATGACAAAACAAATACCTTGATCATGGACCTCCAGCAGCAGACAATAATCCCAAATCCAACTTGCAACAACATGTCAATTTCACGTGTCAAGTTATGTCACGGTGACCTGTCAGTCACCAACACTGCATCGTGTTGACACATAATGAGACGTTATTTCGTCCGGTAAGGTATTAGTGTTTACATAATATATGGTATGAAACACTGTACGCGTGTTGTTAGACTCCATAGGTACCCGTAGTGCTCGCCGAAGTAGCGCGCCCAATTTCGGGTGTAAAAAAATGGCGTCTGTTTTAATTGAAAATTCGTAAAATAGTCCGTAAAATACAAAGAAATAGTCCATGTTCGCGGAGTTAAAATGCGAACAGAACTGATATGTTATAGGTCCGTGGCGTTCCTACTGCATATTACGCACTTAAGACTATGGTGAAAACCTAATGCGCTAATGGAAGTCACGTGATCGCAAAAAAGGTAAATACGGTGGGTCCCACTTTATTTACAAATAATAATTTAAGCTTTTTTTTTCAAACTCATGAATGTATTACTACAGACTTCTTAGTGTCTATGCTCATGTTTTCATGTATATATTTCACTGAATAAAAGTCAGACAGTTATTTGGTTATGCTCAATATCTGCTTACTTACGGACAGTGTCCCTTTAAGCATCACTGACCTTTTTATTTTTAAGTCCAGCCCCCGTTAGGCGAGACATGTGAATCCACGGATTTCTTGTTCATCCTATCTTTACCAAACTTTACCACATGGTTAATATCAATGAAAGCTCAGACAAGTTCGAAAAGCAGCCATATCGGACTTTAAACAGCGGAGTTATGGCCCTTGATATAGTTAAAAATGCTATATTTTGCCTTGTTAAGACGATAGAGGCTTCATTGTTCATCTGGGCCCCGTTTTATTAAACACCTTACGACAAGTCTCAAATTTTAAAACTGTTTACATTTTTGCACCTAAGCATTCAATGTAGACAATTATGTGTGCATTATGTGCAGAAATATCAAATGAAAAAGAAAATGAAATGAAATCGCGCTCATATGTGAATTGTAAATCAAAGTAAAGAATTTAAGAAATTAACTTACGATCGAAATTGTCGTAAGTTGTTTCATAAAACCGGGCCCTGATCTTTACCAAACTTTATCAGATTGTTAATATCAATGAAAGCTTCGACAAGTTCGAAAACCATCCATATCGGACCAGTAACAGTGGAGTTAATGCCGCCTGTGGATGCTCTACTGGCTAAAATGGCTCTTATATCAAGGGTTGTCGACATAAAATTCCCATCATTATTTTTTTTAAAAATTGCAAAAACAAGAGGCCCAAGAGGGCCTGTAGACGCTCTACTTGTATGATGTGATTCAAAATCATAAACATGATGGAGGCCAACCCAAGAAACATGTTTCCTATATATAACTCTATGTAAACTTTAGGTTATCGTGGTGGCCATTTTGAATAATTTTGATTATTTGAAGATAATGAAAAACACAAACTTGATAGAGGCTAACCCAAGGAACATGTATATGATATTTCACAAGAATTGAATAAGTGGTTTAAGAGATGTCGTTTGAAATTTCCTTAAATTTGACCTAGTTTTAGCCATGGCGGCCATCTTGGATGACTGGCAGCCGCAAAAAACACAAATCTGAGAGGGACTATCCCAAATATCATCGTGCTTAAGTTTCATCAAAATCTTTCAGGCTGTTTCAGAGAAGATGTAATTTTTAACCTTTTCCTATATAACTCTATGTAAAATTTGGGTCGCCGTGGCGGCCATTTTGATTATTGACGATAACGAAAAACACAAACTTGATACAGGCTAACCCAAGGAACATGTATATTATAGTTTCACAAGAATGGAATAAGTGGTTTCGGAGATGTCGTTTGAAATTTCCTTAAATTTGGCCTAGTTTTAGACAAGGCGGCTATCTTGGACGACTGGCGGCCGCGAAAAACATAAATCTGAGAGGGACTATCCAAAATATCATGGTGATTAAGTTTCATCAAAATCCTTCAAGAGTTTTCAGAGAAGATGTCATTTTTAACCTTTTCCTATATAACTCTATGTAAACTTTAGGTCGCCGTTGTGGCCATTTTGATTATTAGACGAAAACGAAAAACACAAACTTGATAGAGGTCAACCCCAAGGAACATGTATATGATATTTCACAAGAATGGAATAAGTGGTTTCGGAGGAGATGTCGTTTGAAATTTTCTTAAATTTGACCTAGTTTTAGCCATGGCTGCCATCTTGGATGACTGGCGGCCGCGAAAAACATAAATCTGAGAGGGGCCCTCCCAAGTAACATTGTGATGAAGTTTCATTAAAATCCTTCAAGCGGTTTCAGAGTAGATGTCGATTTTAACCTTTTCCTATATAACTCTATGTAAACTTTAAGTCGCCGTGGCGGCCATTTTGATTATTCGACGATAACGAAAAACACAAACTTGATAGAAGCCAACCCAAGGAATATGTATATGATATTTCAGTAGAATGGAATAAGTGGTTTTGGAGGAGATGTCGTTTGAAATTTCCTTAAATTTGACCTAGTTTTAGCCATGGCGGCCATCTTGGGAAAAACACAAATCTGCGAAAAACACAAATCTGAGAGGGGCCTTCCCAGGTAATATAGCGATGAAGTTTCATCAAAATCCTTCAAGGGGTTTCAGAGGAGATGTCGATTTTATAAAATTGCTAACAGACGGACGGACGGACGGTTGGACGAACGGACGGACGAACGACGGACGAAAAGTGATCGCATTAGCCCTCCTGGCTAAAGGCCAGGCCAGGAGAGCTAAAATTGTCAAGGGGCCGTAACTTCATCAAAAATCAACGAATCAGAAAAAAAAACAATAGGCACAACTAGAAATCATAGCAATGCTTCCTGCTAACATGGCGTTAACACCAAAAATAATGAAATACAAATAATAAAAAATTATATATAAAAATAAATAAATACAAGAGCTGTCGGAGAACAGCGCAGCTCGACTATTCGACTTTTCAGAGAATAATAAATTATATAGCTAGTATATACCATAAGAAAACAAAGCTTAAACAATGTAGGTTGGGGGACGGGGCTGGTATAGAAAGTCGGGCCTATATAAAATTATTTGTGAAATTTTATTATTTTGGGTGAGGTTGGGGGACAGGGCTGGTATAGAAAGTCGGGCCTATATAAAATTGTGTGAAATTTTATTATTTTTATCTGTTTTAATCCAAAATTGCTGTCATTTTAAAAAATAAATTTGTGATCGAAAGGGAGCTATATGGCAATTTTTATTGTAGCCTCATTTTCATTTTTTTTATTGATATTTCATCTGTGTATCTAAATTTAAAAATCTGATTCTGGAAAACTCGAGTTTTGAGTGGGGGCAGGGAGAGGCAGGGGGTCGGGGTGGAGGAGGCAACATATATTATATGTGTAAGAATTGACCAAAACAACACAGAAATATGGAAAAAAATAAAAATAAAATAAAAATAGTCCAGGGGGGGGGGGGGGGGGGTCCTAAATGCAAAACTTGAATGTTGACGCCGCCGGAAAAGCAACACCTATGTCTCTTTTTTTCTTCGAAAAGGCGAGACAAAAATCAAGGGCCATAACTCCGCTGTTAATGGTCTGATCTGGCTGGTTTTCAAACTTGACCGAGATTTCATTGACATTAACAATCTGATAAAGTTTGGTAAAGATCGGATGAAAAATGAAGGCCCTATCGTCTTAAAAAGGCAAAATATAGCATTTTAAACTAAATCAAGGGCATTAACTCCGCTGTTACTGGTCCGATATGGATGGTTTTTGAACTTGTCTGAGCTTTTATTGATATTAGCAATGTGGTCAAGTCTGGTAAAGATAGGATGAAAAATGAAGGCCCTCGCTGTTACTAGTCCGATCTGGCTGGTTTTCGAACTTGTCCGAGCTTTCATTGATATTAACAACCTGTTAAAGTTTGGTAAAGATCGAATGAAAAAAAAGAAGGCCCTATCGTCTTAACGAGACAAAAGTTAACGATGGACGGACGGACGACGGACGGACAACTCGCCATCCCATAAGCTCTGCTGACCCTTGGCCAGTAGAGCTAAAAAGGAAAAAAAGGAAGAAAAAAAGACCATTATAAAATCTTTAAGTTTTATGAAACAAAGCATTTATCACTCGTTCAACTTAATTGGTTTTTACAAATTACTGTCAATATCAACAGTAACAACTACATCAGTTTTATCTCAGAAGTCAGGTGAATTAGACATGCTCATCCGGAGAAAAAACGTCTGGTCTCTTGAGCTATATGGGCTGTATTGATCTGCAGGAGTCGTCGAGACAGCGACAGAATCACATTTGAGAATTATTGTCATCATGTCACCGTCCAACAGGGGATATTCCATAGTGCTTAATTGAAGTTTAAATTATATAAGAAGCACCGACATGAATGAACACCTTATACAATACCAAAATCTGAAGCCACTTACTTATACCAATGGCAATAATATAGCTAACTTTACTATGGCTAACAACGAGCAGAACTGAATTGGGTTTTACGGCGCACCAACACATGAAAGGGTATATGGCGCCTTACAGGAAGGAACATGCCAGGCTCATCCTCCATTGATATCAAGGTAAATATGGAGAATGGGCCTAGAACTGTCTAACCTGCAGAACTGCAAATTCTATAGTAGACACTCCATTTATGATGGAGTCATTTATGATGGAGTCACGTTTGCATATGCGGTGTCATGATGAAGACCTTGAATGAGCATGATAGGAAATGACAAAATGAAAATGAAAGAGAGAGGTCCTACCCCCCTGCCTCTAGCGGGATTTGCAATGATTGTATTCTACCCCGGCAACCACATGGCTAACACCAAAGGCAATAATAGCTTAACATAACTATGACTTATACCATAGGCAATAATAACTTTACTATGGCTTACACAAATGTCACTAATACCTTTAACTCTTCTATGGCTTACACCAATGGCAATAATACCTTTAACTCTACTATGAATACAGCATCATTATTGACTGGCACAAGATGCAGCATTTTCTTTCAAACCAATTTATTTCCTATGGTGAAGGTCCGAACGTTTTATAAGAACTTGACAATGCTCATATGTCCCAACAAAGCCGTTTAGACAAATTAATAAATGAGATAAATAATTGTGTTACTTGTAAATGATATGCACGAGTTAGTCTGGGTATTCCACACTTTGATATGCTTACAGTTTAATTCAACAGTATACAAGTTCAACATGTATCTAAATACAGCCATTAAACATCCAGCCATTAAACAATCAAATGGGCATTTCCTGTGATGATTACCATTAATTAATCAAATGGAGTCTGCATGCAAGGTTCAGCAATTTCAGAAGTTCTTTTCTCTGTCATGAGGATTAAAATAATAAATTGCTACAAACCCTTCTGCAGTTTAAGTATGCAATGGAGAAATATGGAAATAAAAATATAAAGAACAAGAGGTCAATGACCTTGAAGCTCTACTGATAGATTTTGATAGCTAAGATCAACATTCCTGTGAAGTTTCATAAAAATCTGTCAAGTAGTTTCAGAGGAGTAGTCGCTACAAGTTGAAGTTTTTACTATATAACTCTAGGTAAACAAAGATGGCCACTGGCAGCCATGTTTAATGTTGAATCAGAATAAGGATCAACATCTTGTCATGCTGATCATTTCAAAAAAAGTCCCATATCAATATCACTTACAGTTTTCAAGAAGTAGTTGCTACAATCTTGTTTTTAAAAATCTATGTTTAGCCGTGGTGGCCATCTTGAATTTCCGGCCAACCTTAAAATTGTGCTAGGATCAACTAGACATCAAGAGCAACATTCCTGTGAAGTTTCATGAAAATCCGTCGAGTAGTTTCAGAGGAGTAGTCGCTACAAATATTTGCTATACAAACTCCATGTAAACAATGATGGCCACTGGCGCCCATATTTAATGTCGAATCAAAATAATTTTTGACAAGGATCAACATCATGTCATGCTGATCATTTTAGAAAAAGTCCCATATCAATATCACTTACAGTTTTCAAGAAGTAGTCACTACAAACTTTTTTTTAAAAATCTGTTTTTAGCCATGGTGGCCATCTTGAATTTCCGACCGACCTAAAAAAATTCTAGGAATAATTAGACATCAAGAGCAACATTCCTCTGAAGTTTCATAAAAATTTGTCAAGTAATTTCAGAGGAGTAGTCGCTACAAGTTTTTAGTATATAAATCTATGTAAAGTCGCATCGAAATAAATTTTGACAAGGATCAACATCATGTCATGCTGATCATTTTAGAAAACGTCCCATATCAATATCACTTACAGTTTTCAAGAAGTAGTCGCTACAAATTTATTTTAAATCTATTTTTAGCCGTGGTGGCCATCTTGAATTTGCGGCCAGCCTGAAATTATTCTAGGATCAACTAGAAATCAAGAGCAACATTCCTGTGAAGTTTCATGAACGTCCGTCAAGTAGTTTCAGAGGAGTAGTCGCTACTTTTTTTTACTACATAACTCTATGTAAACAAAGATGGCCACTGGCAGCCATGTTTAAAGTCAAATCAAAATAATGTTTGACTAGGATCAACATCATGTCATGCTGATCATTTTAGAAAAAGTCCCATATCAATATCACTTATAGTTTTCAAGAAGTAGTCGCTACAAACTTATTTTTGAAAATCTATTTTTAGCTGTGGCGACCATCTTGAATTTCTGGCCGACCTGAACTTTTGCTAGGATCAATTAGACATCAGGAGCAACATTCCTGTAAAGTTTCATGAAAATCCGTCAAGTAGTTTCAGAGGAGTAGTTGCTACAATTTTTTACTATATAACTCTATGTAAACAAAGATGGCCACTGGCAGCCATGTTTAACGTCGAATCAAAACGATTTTTGACAAGGACCAACATCATGTCATGCTGATCATTTTAGAAAAATCCCGTATCTATATCACTTATAGTTTTCAACAAGTAGTCGCTACAAACTTGTATTTTAAAACTCTATTATTAGCTTTGGCGGCCATCTTGGATTTCACATCAACATAAATTTTTGCTAGGATCAACTAGATTTCATGGGCAACATTTCTGTAAAGTTTCATGAATATCCATCCAGTAGTTTCAGAGGAGTAGTCGCTACAAATAAAAGTTTACGGACAGACAGACGGACGACGGACACCGCACCATGGCATAAGTTCTGCTAATCTCTGATCAGTCGAGCTAAAAATTCATTTAGGGTATTTCCATGTAACCATGATTACAAAATGACACTTACACTAGAACTGGTAGCTTTTTTAAAACAAAATTATGATGACTTGGCAAAGCTTATAACACGGACAACAAAATTAAAGCTAAAGCACACAAGCACACTGAAACATTACATAATTAACTGTAGGAGCATTAAAAAAAACACGCAATAATGCTATTTAGATTTTCTGCAAGTATAATGATACAAAAACATAAAGGTAGTACTAAGGTCTAATTATTCACAAAATTCTCACTGGAGCTGACAGAGATTTTCCAATGCTGAGTGGATTAAAATTGCTGCAATTTATTACATCTACACAGAAAGAACTAAGGAAATAGCAGTCGCCCAAACAAAGCAAGAATCTCAATTAACGTAACATAACATATCTATTCAAAACTTTAAGGACATTTCTATATCTAGATATAAATCTTTAATCAATATTTTCCTTTACATTCGAATAATGATATTTATTTTCAGAATTGAAAGCATAAATGATTTATACTAAAGTATCACGAATTTCAAGGAATAAAGGAGAAAGCAACTTGAGTTTCCAATTTAAATATTAAACACAAATTTTAATACGGAAATCATCTATTGAATTGATAGTTAATACCGATTTTTGTCAATTCTGTGAATCAATCAAGCATCATAATAAAAATTGGTAAAATAACAATGAATCGTTTATACAATGCTTTAACCGCTGATCTCATATTAGGTTGTAATGGGGAATGGTGACAAGCAAATACTAACAATAATGGAGACGAAGATGACTACTGAAAATGAATATCATGTTCTCAATCCCAATTCAATTTAAAACCAGTCTAATCAGTTGCCAGTTCCCATAAAACGTTTTATAAAGACTACGAAAAGTGAACCATTATTGCCCTTGTATATTAAAGCAATCACCGACTACAAAGGGTGTGCCTGGAACATAAATTCCCTTTGTAAAGAAAGCAACCAACCACCGACTTCAAAGGGTGTACCTGGAACATCAATTCCCTTTGTAAAGAAAGTAACCAACCATTGACTACAAAGGGTTGCCTGGAACATCAATTCCCTTTGTAAAGAAAGAAATCAACCACCGACTTCAAAGGGTGTGCCTGGAACATCAATTCCCTTTATAAAGAAAGCAACCAACCACTGACTACAAAGGGTGTGCCTTGAACATCAAGGGGCATCTGTGGCCGAGTGGTTAGAGTCTCTGACTTGCAATCATTTGCCCCTCACCGCTGTAGGTTCGATCCCTCAGGGGCCTAGGAATCTTTATGTGAGGAAGCTATCCAGCTGGCTTGCGCAATGTCGGTGGTTCTACCCAGGTGCCCGCCCGTGCACGAAAATTGCCCAGAGGAGCACCTGGGGTCTTCCTCCACCAGTGGAAGCTTGAAAGTCGCCATATGACCTTAGCTGTTGGTGCGACTATAAAATCCAATTCAATTCAATTCAATTGAACATCAATTCCCTTTGTAAAGAAAGTAACCAACCATTGACTACAAAGGGTGTGCCTGGAACATCAATTCCCTTTGTAAAGAAAGTAACCAACCATTGACTACAAAGGGTGTGCCTAAAACATCAATTCCCTTTGTAAAGAAAGCAACCAACCAGACTACAAAGGGTGTGCCTGGAACACCAATTCCCTTTGTAAAGAAAGCAACCAACCACTGACTACAAAGGGTGTGCCTGGAACATCAATTCCCTCTGTAAAGAAAGTAACCAACCATTGACTACAAAGGGTGTGCCTGGAACATCAATTCCCTTTGTAAAGAAAGCAACCAACCAGACTACAAAGGGTGTGCCTGGAACATCAATTCCCTTTGTAAAGAAAGTAACCAACCATTGACTACAAAGGGTGTGCCTGGAACATCAATTCCCTTTGTAAAGAAAGCAACCAACCAGACTACAAAGGATGTGCCGGGAACATCAATTCCCTTTGTAAAGTGTAAAGAAAGCAACCAACCACTGACTACAAAGGGTGTGTCTGGGACATCAATTCCCTTTGTAAAGAAAGCGAACAACCACCGACTACAAAGAGTGTCCCTGGAAAATTATTTCCCTTTGTAAAGAAAGCGGCCAACCACTGACTACAAAGGGTGTCCCTGGAAAATTAATTCCCTTTGTAAAGAAAGCGACCAACCACTGACTACAAAGAGTGTCCCTGGAAAATTATTTCCCTTTGTAAAAAGAAACAACCACTACCACACATTAACATTCAAGAACACCAGAGATATTCCACGATGTAACCACTTATGTAATGTACAAATGGTGAACCTCAATCTCTGACAGGTTATGGCAATATAAGCTGAACGTTTACATCAGGTTCATCAGTTGTATTGTAATCTAAAACTATTTAAAGTGGACCGATACATGTACTGTTCCTGGAATCTAAAGTTGTTTTAGAGGTTTCCATTTGAAGTTAACATATTTCATAGACCTACATTTTCAGATAGATCTATATTTTCATATAGATGTGAAGTTTTTATAGACTTATTTTCATATAAATGGATATTTTTTATAGACGTATATCTTTTTACAGACCTATATTTTCATATAGATGTATACATTTTTATAGACCTATTTTTTTTTATAAAGACCTATATTTCAATAAAGATGTATATTTTTACAGACCTATATTTTCATATAGACGTATAAATTTGTAATTAACTCTCATTATTGTGTGACAATCTGCCACTGCTCGGCCACAGTTGTTTTCTGCTCGCCTACAATTGTCTTCTAATAACAAAACACGATGCTTACCTCCGCCACCGTAGGCCATGGCTTGATCGAGCCCCAGATCTCTGCTGGGCAGGTTGGGGTTGGTGAAGTCACGACCCTTGTCATTGTTGTACTTAATGTTAAGCTGACTCAGTTTGCTATAGTCTATATGCAGTGTACAACAACCTTTGTGTATGTTTCGACCGTCTAATGACTGCAATAGACAAGCACTACATTTTAGGGCTAATCCATTAAAACATACATGGGACCCCTGGAAGGCACTTTTGAAATTGTACACCCACCTATAGGTGCAAGTTGAGATGAAAGAACCAAATTTCGAAAACTAGGGTTCACATAGGTTTTACTAAACTGCTTTCCTGGGGTCCTAGGCATTTTAAAGGAAAAGCCCTTACCTAAAATTATACAAATATCTACATGTCAATATTCTGAAATAATGTAATTTTGTATAAATCATGATAGTATAGCATAACTTGCAGAACCCGAGAGTAATAATGTTAATCTATTATTTTTTTAATTTACCCCCAAACTTTATGACAAACCTGGTAGATATTTCCATCAAAGGAAATGATTTTGCTACATTTTAAAATGTTACCATTTTTAAATATTCATTATTTTATGAGGGCAATAAATGGAGGACCAATACAATTTTTGTTGCTTACCAATTTAGCTGCATTTGCTGAGACAGAATCCCCGAACTGGATCAATGCTTGGAATGTATCTAAAACAAGAAAACATAAACGTTATTTCACCTATCCATCCCCTCGAATTTGCATTTTTGGTTTCCTTAATGTAAAATATACATAAAGATCATGAATCTGATGAATAGTTAACAACGTACCTATTTATAATTATATCAATTTATAATTTATTTCTTATCTGAACACATTTTTTACTAGCCCATCGGACTACCCAGACAATTCTTTGGTAGCTCGGCAGCATATTTACTATCTTCAGTCTACCTGACTAGTGCTTTCGTGCCCTGTTATGGTAAAATAAGTTTTTCATTTAGGCCCACAGGACTTTATTGCATATATATTATGAGAGTGCCAGGGTGTTAAATATGTATTTTTCATAAAGGTTTGTTTTCTCTGACATGAAATAGACATTTAAGGCATATATTCCCTACAAATTTCCATATTTAAACTAATTCACAAGGGTTCTAATCCATGTATGAGAGAGTGGGAAAATGTTATGGAAAATTTTACTTTAAAGATACTGCTGGGCTTAAAGACATATTTCGAGCCTATTGTATTTGTGTGTGTGTGTGTGTGTGTGTGTGTGTGTGTGTGGGGGGGGGGGGGGGGGGGGGGGGGGGGGGGCTTAAAGACATATTTCGAGCCTATTGTATTTGTGGGGGGGGGGGGAGAGAGACAGAATTTCTATAGGTAACTGTAAATCACTCTTAGCCATACAATTGGTGGGAGGGGTGGGGAGAGAATTTCTATAGGTAACTGTAAATCACTCTTAGCCATACAATTTCATGTGCAAAGTGTGATATTCAATTTTTCTTCAGATTATGAGGCCCACCCAATAAAGCATTTGTGACCAGTACACATAATAACACATTAAAGAATGTTGTATATTTATTGTGTTGTGCTCTGACTTTTGGTCTAAAAACAATTAAGACATTGTATTCAAAAGCTAAATTATGAACATATATTTCTTCAATAAAGTAAATTACAAAGTGTTGTTAAGCTATTCTTACCCTCAATATAGCAATACTATACAAATAAAAAACTAAGAGCGGGCCTCAATTTATATACCGGAGTTGATCAGCCATGAAGTGTGCTGGCTGTAAATATTCAGGCTTCCCATGCTTTTTCAATGACCAAGTAGCGTTGGGAAATGTGTCTTTAAAGCATAAAACTTAAAACAGATCATAACGCAATCATACATCCAGTACGCATGCCGTTTTCAGAAATTATTACTGTCGAATTTCATGCGTAAAATTTGACAATGTCTCCCCTGGATTAAATACAAATTCAGTTTGTGTTTCACAAATCCATTTAGATGGCATTATCTAAATTGGAACATGCAGTTTTAATAAAAAGCAGCAAGTACAGACAGAGTGATTAGTTAATAACAGAACCACAAATCCAACTATCGCTTCATTTATTACGAGTAACTTCTTCATAATTTTTTCAGAAAATGTGGAAATAATCAAAACATTTTGCTTTCCATAGCTTGTTTTTT
>JAWPHD010012750.1:0-73561 GCA_037043455.1 Cyrtodaria siliqua
ACCCTAACCCCTAACCCTAACCCCTAACCCTAACCCTAACCCTAACCCTAACCCTAACCCTAACCCTAACCCTAACCCTAACCCTAACCCTAACCCTAACCCTAACCCTAACCCTAACCCTAACCCTAACCCTAACCCTAACCCTAACCCTAACCCTAACCCTAACCCTAACCCTAACCCCTAACCCTAACCCTAACCCTAACCCTAACCCTAACCCTAACCCTAACCCTAACCCTAACCCTAACCCTAACCCTAACCCTAACCCTAACCCTAACCCTAACCCTAACCCTAACCCTAACCCTAACCCTAACCCTAACCCTAACCCTAACCCTAACCCTAACCCTAACCCTAACCCTAACCCTAACCCTAACCCTAACCTAACCCTAACCCTAACCCTAACCTAACCCTAACCCTAACCCTAACCCTAACCCTAACCCTAACCCTAACCCTAACCTAACCCTAACCCTAACCCTAACCCTAACCCTAACCCTAACCCTAACCTAACCCTAACCCTAACCCTAACCCTAACCCTAACCCTAACCCTAACCCTAACCCTAACCCTAACCCTAACCCTAACCCTAACCCTAACCCTAACCCTAACCCTAACCCTAACCCTAACCCTAACCCTAACCCTAACCCTAACCCTAACCCTAACCCTAACCCTAACCCTAACCCTAACCCTAACCCTAACCCTAACCCTAACCCTAACCTAACCCTAACCCTAACCCTAACCCTAACCCTAACCCTAACCCTAACCCTAACCCTAACCCTAACCCTAACCCTAACCCTAACCCTAACCCTAACCCTAACCCTAACCCTAACCCTAACCCTAACCCTAACCCTAACCCTAACCCTAACCCTAACCCTAACCCTAACCCTAACCCTAACCCTAACCCTAACCCTAACCCTAACCCTAACCCTAACCCTAACCCTAACCCTAACCCTAACCCTAACCCTAACCCTAACCCTAACCCTAACCCTAACCCTAACCCTAACCCTAACCCTAACCCTAACCTAACCCTAACCCTAACCCTAACCCTAACCCTAACCCTAACCCTAACCCTAACCCTAACCCTAACCCTAACCCTAACCCTAACCCTAACCCTAACCCTAACCCTAACCCTAACCCTAACCCTAACCCTAACCCTAACCCTAACCCTAACCCTAACCCTAACCCTAACCCTAACCCTAACCCTAACCCTAACCCTAACCCTAACCCAACCCTAACCCTAACCCTAACCCTAACCCTAACCCTAACCCTAACCCTAACCCTAACCCTAACCCTAACCCTAACCCTAACCCTAACCCTAACCCTAACCCTAACCCTAACCCTAACCCTAACCCTAACCCTAACCCTAACCCTAACCCTAACCCTAACCCTAACCCTAACCCTAACCCTAACCCTAACCCTAACCCTAACCCTAACCCTAACCCTAACCCTAACCCTAACCCTAACCCTAACCCTAACCCTAACCCTAACCCTAACCCTAACCCTAACCCTAACCCTAACCCTAACCCTAACCCTAACCCTAACCCTAACCCTAACCCTAACCCTAACCCTAACCCTAACCCTAACCCTAACCCTAACCCTAACCCTAACCCTAACCCTAACCCTAACCCTAACCCTAACCCTAACCCTAACCCTAACCCTAACCCTAACCCTAACCCTAACCCTAACCCTAACCCTAACCCTAACCCTAACCCTAACCCTAACCCTAACCCTAACCCTAACCCTAACCCTAACCCTAACCCTAACCCTAACCCTAACCCTAACCCTAACCCTAACCCTAACCCTAACCCTAACCCTAACCCTAACCCTAACCCTAACCCTAACCCTAACCCTAACCCTAACCCTAACCCTAACCCTAACCCTAACCCTAACCCTAACCCTAACCCTAACCCTAACCCTAACCCTAACCCTAACCCTAACCCTAACCCTAACCCTAACCCTAACCCTAACCCTAACCCTAACCCTAACCCTAACCCTAACCCTAACCCTAACCCTAACCCTAACCCTAACCCTAACCCTAACCCTAACCCTAACCCTAACCCTAACCCTAACCCTAACCCTAACCCTAACCCTAACCCTAACCCTAACCCTAACCCTAACCCTAACCCTAACCCTAACCCTAACCCTAACCCTAACCCTAACCCTAACCCTAACCCTAACCCTAACCCTAACCCTAACCCTAACCCTAACCCTAACCTAACCTAACCCTAACCCTAACCCTAACCCTAACCCTAACCCTAACCCTAACCCTAACCCTAACCCTAACCCTAACCCTAACCCTAACCCTAACCCTAACCCTAACCCTAACCCTAACCCTAACCCTAACCCTAACCCTAACCCTAACCCTAACCCTAACCCTAACCCTAACCCTAACCCTAACCCTAACCCTAACCCTAACCCTAACCCTAACCCTAACCCTAACCCTAACCCTAACCCTAACCCTAACCTAACCCTAACCCTAACCCTAACCCTAACCCTAACCCTAACCCTAACCCTAACCCTAACCCTAACCCTAACCCTAACCCTAACCCTAACCCTAACCCTAACCCTAACCCTAACCCTAACCCTAACCCTAACCCTAACCCTAACCCTAACCCTAACCCTAACCCTAACCCTAACCCTAACCCTAACCCTAACCCTAACCCTAACCCTAACCCTAACCCTAACCCTAACCCTAACCCTAACCCTAACCCTAACCCTAACCCTAACCCTAACCCTAACCCTAACCCTAACCCTAACCCTAACCCTAACCCTAACCCTAACCCTAACCCTAACCCTAACCCTAACCCTAACCCTAACCCTAACCCTAACCCTAACCCTAACCCTAACCCTAACCCTAACCCTAACCCTAACCCTAACCCTAACCCTAACCCTAACCCTAACCCTAACCCTAACCCTAACCCTAACCCTAACCCTAACCCTAACCCTAACCCTAACCCTAACCCTAACCCTAACCCTAACCCTAACCCTAACCCTAACCCTAACCCTAACCCTAACCCTAACCCTAACCCTAACCCTAAACCCTAACCCTAACCCTAACCCTAACCCTAACCCTAACCCTAACCCTAACCCTAACCCTAACCCTAACCCTAACCCTAACCCTAACCTAACCCTAACCCTAACCCTAACCCTAACCCTAACCCTAACCCTAACCCTAACCCTAACCCTAACCCTAACCCTAACCCTAACCCTAACCCTAACCCTAACCCTAACCCTAACCCTAACCCTAACCCTAACCCTAACCCTAACCCTAACCCTAACCCTAACCCTAACCCTAACCCTAACCCTAACCCTAACCCTAACCCTAACCCTAACCCTAACCCTAACCCTAACCCTAACCCTAACCTAACCCTAACCCTAACCCTAACCCTAACCCTAACCCTAACCCTAACCCTAACCCTAACCCTAACCTAACCCTAACCCTAACCCTAACCCTAACCCTAACCCTAACCCTAACCCTAACCCTAACCCTAACCCTAACCCTAACCCTAACCCTAACCCTAACCCTAACCCTAACCCTAACCCTAACCCTAACCCTAACCCTAACCCTAACCCTAACCCTAACCCTAACCCTAACCCTAACCCTAACCCTAACCCTAACCCTAACCCTAACCCTAACCCTAACCCTAACCCTAACCCTAACCCTAACCCTAACCCTAACCCTAACCCTAACCCTAACCCTAACCCTAACCCTAACCCTAACCCTAACCCTAACCCTAACCCTAACCCTAACCCTAACCCTAACCCTAACCCTAACCCTAACCTACCCTAACCCTAACCCTAACCCTAACCCTAACCCTAACCCTAACCCTAACCCTAACCCTAACCCTAACCCTAACCCTAACCCTAACCCTAACCCTAACCCTAACCCTAACCCTAACCCTAACCCTAACCCTAACCCTAACCCTAACCCTAACCCTAACCCTAACCCTAACCCTAACCCTAACCCTAACCCTAACCCTAACCCTAACCCTAACCCTAACCCTAACCCTAACCCTAACCCTAACCCTAACCCTAACCCTAACCCTAACCCTAACCCTAACCCTAACCCTAACCCTAACCCTAACCCTAACCCTAACCCTAACCCTAACCCTAACCCTAACCCTAACCCTAACCCTAACCCTAACCCTAACCCTAACCCTAACCCTAACCCTAACCCTAACCCTAACCCTAACCCTAACCCTAACCCTAACCCTAACCCTAACCCTAACCCTAACCCTAACCCTAACCCTAACCCTAACCCTAACCCTAACCCTAACCCTAACCCTAACCCTAACCCTAACCCTAACCCTAACCCTAACCCTAACCCTAACCCTAACCCTAACCCTAACCCTAACCCTAACCCTAACCCTAACCCTAACCCTAACCCTAACCCTAACCCTAACCCTAACCCTAACCCTAACCCTAACCCTAACCCTAACCCTAACCCTAACCCTAACCCTAACCCTAACCCTAACCCTAACCCTAACCCTAACCCTAACCCTAACCCTAACCCTAACCCTAACCCTAACCCTAACCCTAACCCTAACCCTAACCCTAACCCTAACCCTAACCCTAACCCTAACCCTAACCCTAACCCTAACCCTAACCCTAACCCTAACCCTAACCCTAACCCTAACCCTAACCCCTAACCCTAACCCTAACCCTAACCCTAACCCTAACCCTAACCCTAACCCTAACCCCTAACCCTAACCCTAACCCTAACCCTAACCCTAACCCTAACCCTAACCCTAACCCTAACCCTAACCCTGGCCCATAACAATTTTAGGGACCCAGTCACCAATATTTTTTTAAAAAATTGAATTTCTCATTGATCTTTTGAGCTATCTAAATATTTTTTTCAGGATGTATACATTTGACTGTGTCCTTACTGGTAAACTCGCGTTTTCTGGGCCATCGATATTATTTAGATGTCAAGGTTAAAAAAATTGAAATATACATATGTTTTAAAAAAACTTGTTTGCTATGCATTCTTAGTTTCGATCCGAACCTATAAATGCAATCGATTCTAGGCTCCGACTTTCGGTTCCTAAGATATAAACATTTTAAGGATTTTACAAACCTAACCCTAGGGACCCAGTCACCAATATTGCTTTTATTTAAAACTAAATTTCTCCTCGATCTTTTGAGCTATCTAAATATTTTTTTCAGGATGTATACATTTGACTATGTCCTTACTGGTAAACTCGCGTTTTCTGGGCCATCGATATTATTTAGATGTCAAGGTTAAAAAAATTGAAATATACATATGTTTTAAAAAACTTGTTTGCTATGCATTCTTAGTTTCGATCCGAACCTATAAATGCCATCGATTCTAGGCTCCGACTTTCGGTTCCTAAGATATAAACATTTTAAGGATTTTAAAAACCTAACCCTAGGGACCCAGTCACCAATATTGCTTTTATTTAAAACTAAATTTCTCCTCGATCTTTTGATGTATCTAAGTCATTTTGTTCTGGTTGTGTACATTTAAATGAGCTGGTACGGACAAATTCGCGTTTACTGGGTCACTGATATTATTTATGGGTTAAGGTCAAACATTTGAACTGTACATTTGTTTTAAACAATCATGTTTGCTATGGATTATGTTTTTTGACCCGAACCTATAAATGTTATCGATTCTATGCTCCGACATCCGGTTCCTGAAATATAAGCATTTGAAGGATTTTAAAAAGGGTTATATACTTATATATACAGGGTTATGGACCCAGTCACCATTTTATTTCAAAATATCAAGAAATGTTGATAATTCATAAAGAGAGCCTCAGGGAAGATTAGTGTTACTGAGTGGAATAATCTAGATTGTATATGGGGTATTTTAGAGCACAACTTGTTCTTACACTATTATTTAAAACCCTACAGTTATGCCAAAATAACATTTAAAAGGGACTTTTGTAAAAGCCAATTACCTCCCTTTATGGTAAATTTTCAACATAATTGTGTGTAAACATTATTTATCACGTATAACAATTTATTTCAATAGATTATCTAAGCTTATTCATGTTCTTGAATAAGATATATGATTAATATTTTAAGTTGTGTTCTTAGTATTAAAATATATATAATCGGTCAATGGATAAGTAATACGCATGGACATGTACCAAGTACTTTATATGTCCAGGGTTACGTCTACAGAGCCTATATGCTATGTATAATGTAGATTGCAGCTGTCGTATTTTCTCATAATACAGTTATTCGTGTCCACGAAACGGTTTATCTGCTATGGATAAGTATGCTGTCTTGATAGGACCATATATCTCATTTTTGAACCCATATACTAGTTTGGCACACGACCAAGGGCCCGGTCAATAGATCCTGCTACACATACATTGTATATGTCAATCATAAAATCAGTTGATTAAAGTATTGACTTATGCACTGGGGTGGTGTTATGGTATGGGTTCGAATATTGCTAAATTATTAAGAGGGCCTTTGGGAAGATTAGTTTAACCTAAACGGTCCAATATGTACATGATGTCTATATATTGATTTCGAGTATAAATTGTTCTTACATTATTGCTTTAAACCCTTCAGTTATGCCAACATAACATTTAAAATGGACTTTTGTAAAATCCAATTACCTCCCTTTATGGTAAATTTTCAACATAATTGTGTGCGAACATTATTTATCAAGTATAACAACTTATTTCAATAGATTATCTAAGCATATTCATGTTCTTGAATAAGATATATGATTAATATTTTAAGTTGTGTTCTTAGTATTAAAATATATATAATCGGTCAATGGATAAGTAATACGTATGGACTTGTACCAGGGTTACGTCTACAGAGCCTATATGCTATGTATAATGTAGATTGCAGCTGTCGTATTTTCTCATAATACAGTTATTCGTTTCCACGAAGCGATTTATCTGCTATTGATCAGTATGATGTTTTGATTGGACCTTATATCACATTTTTCAACCAATAGACTAGCTTGGCACACGACCAAGGGTCCGGTCAATAGATCCTGCTACACATACGTTGTATATGTCAATCATAAAATCAGTTGATAAAGGTATTGACTTACGCATTGGGGTGGTGTTATGGTAAGGGTTCAAATATTTCTAATGATTAAGAGGGCCTCAGGGAAGATTAGTTTACCTAAACGGCCCAATATGTACATGATGTCTATATATTGATTTCGAGTATAAATTGTTCTTACACTATTGCTTTAAACCCTACAGTTATGCCAACATAACATTTAAAACGGACTTTTGTAAAAGCCAATTACCTCCCTTTATTGTAAATTTTCAACACAATTGTGTGCGAACATTATTTATCACGTTTAACAACTTATTTCAATAGATTTTCTAAAATTATTCATGTTCTTGAATAAGATATATGATTAATATTTGAAGTTGTGTTCTTAGTATTAAAATATATATAATCGGTCAATGGATAAGTAATACGCATGGACATGTACCAGGTGCTTTATATGTCCAGGGTTACGTCTACAGAGCCTATATGCTATGTATAATGTAGATTGCAGCTGTCGTATTTTCTCATAATACAGTTGTTCGTGTCCACAAAGCGGTTTATCTGCTATAGATCAGTATGCTGTTTTGATAGGTCCCTATATCACATTTTTGAACCAATAGACTAGCTTGGCACACGACCAAGGGTCCGGTCAATAGATCCTGCTACACATACGTTGTATATGTCAATCATAAAATCAGTTGATAAAGGTATTGACCTACGCACTGGGGTGGTGTTATGGTAAGGGTTCAAATATTTCTAAATGATTAAGAGGGCCTCAGGGAAGATTATTTTACCTAAACGGCCCAATATGTACATGACGTCTATATATTGATTTCGAGTATAAATTGTTCTTACACTATTACTTTAAACCCTACAGTTATGCCAACATAACATTTAAAAGAGACTTTTGTAAAAGCCAATTACCTCCCTTTATGGTAAATTTTCAACATAATTGTGTGCAAGCATTATTTATCACGTATAACAACTTATTTCAATAGATTATCTAAGCTTATTCATGTTCTTGAATAAGATATATGATTAATATTTTAAGTTGTATTCTTATTATTAAAATATATATAATCGATGAATGGATAAGTAATACGCATGGACATGTACCAGGTACTTTATATAGCCAGGGTTACGTCTACAGAGCCTATATGCTATGTACAATGTAGATTGCAACTGTCGTATTTTCTCATATTACAGTTATTCGTGTCCACAAAGCGGTTTATCTGCTATGGATCAGTATGCTGTTTTGATAGGACCATATATCTCATTTTTGAACCAATAGACTAGCACACGACCAAGGGTCCGGTCAATAGATCATGCTACACATACGTTGTATATGTCAAAAATAAAATCAGTTGACTTATGCATTCGGGTGGTGTTATGGTATGGGTTCAAATATTGCTAAATGATTAAGAGGGCCTCAGGGAAGATTAGTTTACTTAAACGGCCCAATATATACATGATGTCTATATATTGATTTCGAGTATAAATTGTTCTTACACAATTGATTTAAACCCTACAGTTATGCCAACATAACATTTAAAAGGGACTTTTGTAAAAGCCAATTACCTCCCTTTATGGTAAATTTTCAACATAATTGTGTGCGAACATTATTTATCACGTATAACAACTTATTTCAATAGATTATCTAAGCGTATTCATGTTCTTGAATAAGATATATGATTAATATTTTAAGTTGTGCTCTTAGTATTAAAAAATAAATATTTGGTGAATGGATAAGTAATACGCATGGACATGTACCAAGTACTTCATATGGCCAGGGTTACGTCTACAGAGCCTATATGCTAATTGCAGCTGTCGTAATTGCTCATAATACAGTTATTCGTGTCCAAGAAGCGGTTTATCTGCTATGGATCAGTATGCTGTTTTGATAAAACCCTATATCTCATTTTTGAACCAATAGACTAGCTTGGCACACGACCAAGGGTCCGGTCAATAGATCCTTTACACATACGATGTATATGTCAATCATAAATTCAGTTGATAAAGGTATTGACTAATGCACTGGGGTGGTGTTATGGTATGGGTTTGCATATTGCTAAATGATTAAGAGGGCCTCAGGGAAGATTAGTTTACCTAAACGGCCCAATATGTACATGATGTCTATATATTGATTTCGAGTATAAATTGTTCTTACACTATTGCTTTAAACCCTACAGTTATGCCAACATAACATTTAAAACGGACTTTTGTAAAAGCCAATTACCTCCCTTTATGGTAAATTTTCAACATAATTGTGTGCGAACATTATTTATCACATATAACAACTTATTTCAATAGATTATTTAAGCTGATTCATGTTCTTGGATAAGATATATGATTAATATTTTAAGTTGTGTTCTTATTATTAAAATATATATAATCGGTCAATGGATAAGTAATACGCATGGACATGTACCAGGTACTTTATATGGCCAGGGTTACGTCTACAGAGCCTATATGCTATGTATAATGTAGATTGCAGCTGTCGTATTTTCTCATAATACAGTTTTTCGTGTCCACGAAGCTGTTTATCTGCTATGGATAAGTATGCTGTTTTGATAGGACCATATATCTCATTTTAGAACCAATAGACTAGTTTGTCACACGACCAAGGGTCCGGTCAATAGATCCTGCTACACATACATTGTATATGTCAATCATAAAATCAGTTGATAAAGGTACTGACTTATGCACTGGGGTGGTGTTATGGTATGAGTTCGAATATTGATCAATGCTTAAGAGGGCCTCAGGGAAGATTAGTTTACCTAAACGGCCCAATATGTACATGATGTCTATATATTGATTTCGAGTATAAATTGTTCTTCCAGTATTGCTTTAAACCCTACAGTTATGCCAACTTACCATTAAAAACGGCCTTTTGTAAAAGCCAATTACCTCCCTTTATGGTGAATTTTCAACATAATTGTGTGCGAACATTATTTATCACGTATAACAACTTATTTCAATAGATTATTTAAGCTTATTCATGTTCTTGAATAAGATATATGATTAATACTTTAAGTTGTGTTCTTATTATTAAAATACATATACTCGGTGAATGGATAAGTAATACGCCTGGACATGTACCAAGTACTTTATATAGCCACGGTTACGTCTACATAGTCTATATGTTTTGTACAAGGTAGATTGCAGCCGTCATATTTTCTATATTGATTCCGAGTATAAATTGTTCTAACACTTGTACGTTAAAACCTACAATAATGTCATTATACAATTTCGTTTGGACTTTTATTAATGGGTAATTACCTCCCTTTCTGTAACAAAGATTCAATGTAATCGTATTTCAACTTGTTATATCTGGTATAACAATTTATTTCAATGTGTTATTTGCATCTATATATGTATAAAGATAATAAATATGATTAATATGTTAACATTTATTCTCATTATTCAAATATATATAGTCGTTGAGTGGTTATGTAAATTCTGTTTTGAATCATTATACTAGTGTGGCACACGACCATGGTTCCAGTCAATATATCAATACATCTAAATTAAATAAGCTTTATATCAACGATAATGTCTTGTCGGCTGGTTCACGCAATGATAAAGACGATGCCCAATAAGTTGGGAGTGGTGTTAGAATCTTACTTCATCAATAAGAGGACCTCAGGGAAGATTAGCTTAACTAAAAGGTCTAATCACGGTAAACATAATATAAATCTAGTGATTACGAGTATAAATTGTTCTAACACAAGCACTTTAAAACCAACAGACATGTCATTATACACTTATGATTGGGCTTCTATTAATGGGTTATTACCTCCCTTTATGCAACACATATTCAATATAATCGAGTGTAAACATGTTATATCTGGTATAACAACTTATATCAATGTGTTCTTTGCATCTACATATATATATAAATATATATATGATTAATATGTATATATTTATTCTCATCATTCAAATATATATAGTCGTCGAGTGAATATGTAAAAACTGGTTTGAACCAATAGACTAGTGTGGCACACGACCACGGGTCCGGTCAATATATGCCTTACATCTAAATTATGCATGCTATATATCAAGATAATGTCTAGTCGGCTGGTTCATGCAATTGATAAACACGATGACCTATGAGTTGGGAGTGGTGTTTGAATCTTACTATAGCAATAAGAGGACCTCAGGGAAGATTAGGTTAACTAAATGGTCTAATCACGGTAAACATAATATAAATCTAGTGATTTTGAGTATAAATTGTTCTAACACTAGCACTTTAAAACCAACATACATGTCATTATAAACTTGTGTTTGGGCTCTATTAATGGGTTATTACCTCCCTTTATGCAACCCATATTCAATATAATCGTGTGTCAACATGTTATATCTGGTATAGCAACTTATATCAATGAGTTCTTTGTATCTATATATGTATATATATATATATATGATTAATATGTATATATTTATTCTCATGATTCAAATATATATAGTCGTTGAGTGGATATGTAAATACTGGTTTGAACCAATAGACTAGTGTGGCACACGACCACGGGTCCGGTCAATATATGCCTTTCATCTAAATTATATATGCTATATATCAATTATAATGTCTAGTCAGCTGGTTCATGCAATTGATAAACACAATGACCTATGAGTTGGGAGTGGTGGGTTTGAATCTAACTATATCATGACCTCATCGAAGATTAGCTATGATATGTGAATAATATATATGATTAATATGTTAATAATTATTCACATTATTCAAATACATAGAGTCGTTCAGAGCATACATAGTTACTGTTTCGAACCAATAGACTAGTTTGGCACACGGTCAGTGGGTCCGATCAATAAATCCCAGACCTCTAACTTATATATGCTATGTATCAACGATACAATATAGTCGGGTAGTTCACATACTTGATAAAGACAATGGCCTATGAATTGGGAGTGGTAAAACTGTATGGGGTTGAATCTTACTATATCATTAAGAGGACCTCAGGGAAGATTAGCTTTATTAAATGCTCTGATCATAGTAAACATAATATCAATTTACTATGAGTATAAATTGTTTGACACAATGGCGGATGGCGCTGACCGACTTTTCCCTCAATTCAAATGGCTGTCCGGACATAACCTATGGGACTAAACATCTGAATAACTTTTGTCTAGTCGACTGACATAAGAATTGTAGTATGAATCATTAGCTCTTGATCCACCGCTTTTCAAGTTTAGCCACGCTACATCTTAGAACATAGTAAATCTGATAAGGCAATTCCACTCTGGCGGAAGGTGCTGACCGACTTTTTCCTAAATTCAAATGGCTGCCTGGACATAACCTATGCGAATAAACATCTGAAATAACTTGTGTTTAGTAGATTGAAATAGGAATGGTAAGATTATCAGTACTTTTAACGATAGCTTTTAAACTTTAGCCACAATAGTTCTTGGAAAATGGTGTATCTGACCAAAAACGTAAATATATGTTGATGTAAATAACTGTTATTCAATATTAAATATCAATACCTCATTTGTCCGTGCATTAAAACGTTTAGACATATCACTATGCCAGAATACATCTGAGTTTGGAGTTACTAAAACATTATTACCTCCCTTTATAAATCAAATATTCAATATAGTCGTGTACAAACTTGGCGTGCTGGGTATTTAGGTTCATTCCAAAGTTGTATACACATGTAAGAGAATAATACGTATGATTGTTCTGGTAATACTTCTTGTAGTATTCAAATAGAAATTGTAGTTGAATAGATAACCTAAACATTACACCTAACCCCGGGCGTGCATACATGCATACACGGATACATGCATACCTACCTATATTCAGACACGCATACCCACATACATGCAAACATGCATACATGTATACACATATACTCCTAACTGCTATTAAAGAGGTTTATGTCGTGAAAATAAGTTCTTCGCCATGTAAAAACTTAACCCTGAAACGGAATATATACATAGGGACCCAATCACCATCTTTAAAAGTTGAAAACTTGAAATAGTCAAATAATGGGAGAATTGGAGGAAAATATGCATCATTTAAATTTCAATATCTCAGCTGTTCTTTGAGCTATCTTAATCATTTTTTCAGCATTGATACATCTAATTGCGTTCTTGTGGTCCCAGTTGAGTTTTCTGTGCTACCGATGATATTTATGTAAAAGTAGAACCATGCATTTGTCGCAATTGAACTGTTAGCTAACGTTTCAATTTTTTAAATCCTACCTATAAATGTCATCGATTCTAAGCTGGGACTTCCGGTTCATAAAATATTCACGATTGAATTTGTTTAGCGAATATGGCAAATTTAGGGACCCAGACACCACATTTAACCCTGGGATTTTTGGTACCATTTTCATTATAGCTTTACTTAGTCACTGGTATACCTGGCAAATGGTACCAACGGTTGTAAAAAGAAATTGAATAGATCTATTCGATGGTATAGTAATAATTATCCTAGGTTAAATGGTTTTTGAGAAATTAAGGTATGAACTTGGCACATTTTCATAGAATTAAAAAAAAAAAAGGCTTATTCGGAAAGACCTTTTAACTGGCCTCACCGTAGGTCCACGCACACAAATGAATACATTTTATGATCAGAATTAAACTATCTACATGCATGTAAAGTTTGGACACGATTATGTAATCCCCGATAGAGAGGGCGCTAGAAAATCATTACCAAAATATTGAAAAAAAAACAAATCGAAAATATTATTTTTTTCAAAATCTGTAGGTCCTAGAGCAAAAGTGTGCATTGATGAAGTGTTTAGATTGTTGAGCTCTATAATTATCCAATTAGGTCATACTTAATAACCGGAGTTTAGGTTGTGTTTTGAGCTATCCTAAGGTTCGATGTCAATTTTCTCCTCATAAAGGAAAACCCTATGCAAATATGTGTATATCGTATTAATGAATATGTTTAGGCCTTTTCATTGCCACCAAAATCATTAGGATCGGATGAATAGAACTCTTGAAAATAAGGTTTAAACGTCGATTTTCCATCAAAAAACCCTAGGGTCGGTTCTACGAAGGACCTTATCACCAATGTTCTATAAAAGTCTTATCAAATATATCTCCAGAAAGTCCGAATACCCAAAATATGTGCAATATACGAATCTACAGGTTGGACCTATTTTAGGACCTGTAGTTTATTAAGTACAAAAATGACACGTGTTTGGACGTCAACATATGAAGTTAATGTGCAAAATTTAATTGAAATGTTTTTTGGAATTTTTCAAACGGTACTCATCTTAAAATAATCTTTTAGGTCCAAAAAGTTCTTTAAACAGTATCTAGGTCCTAAGGGGAAAGAGTTTGTTTTCTTTGTCTATGGCGGGACCATATAACCAATGTCGGGACCATATCACCATAACAAAGGACCCAATCACCATGTTTGAAGGACTCCATCACCATGAGGGACCCGATCACCAAAATGGTAGGGACCCTATCACCAAAAATAGGGACCATATCACCACTAGACCATGCCCCTAACCCTAACCCTAACCCTAACCCTAACCCTAACCCTAACCCTAACCCTAACCCTAACCCTAATAATGGTCTCGCGGACCACATCACCATAACAAACACGTTTTTTCAGGATTATCTTTTTATTAAACCGGGTTTAAGAGTTAAACCTACATAACAATACATACGATCGAAAACCCTGAAGTTTGGTCTATATTTGAGTGCGAACCCTGGGTTAGTTAAGATTTCCCCAAATGTTGGGTCAAAAAGTTTTCAGATCCAACCCTATTGACCCCTTTCCCAGGGTTGAAGCCCATTTTGACGTCCATTTATAGTATATTTGGGTCTTTATTACCCTTAGAAACCGATTGCACAACCCCGGGGTTTTAAAAAAAAGTTATTTTTTTCGACTTTATAATGGGTACTAGGTATATTCTCAAGTTGACCATTCACAAAATTTATTTATCTTCAAAATCGTGGGTTAGCATATTAGAAGTTGTTATCCTTGTTTGATTTTAATGTTTTATATATCAATATGTGCGTATTCGTTATCCGTACAACATATGATAGGATCTTTTCTTAGTATTAATATTTGACCTAGTTATACTTAATTAAACAATACCGGTCATAGGGTCCCTAAAGTTAGTTTTTTTGGTGATTTCGTCCCTATATATATTTGATAGTAATCATTCCGGAAGTCATATCTCAGCCATTTGTAAATATAATTGGGTAGTCCCAATGAGCAATTTGTAGATTATTGCAAATTCTACAGTATGACTAGTTTACTTTTATCCTTAGACCAATTTATAGATGAAAAAATATCAAGATAAAGACATGACCTTTTTAATTATTTAATATCTCAGTAATGAGATGTCTCGGCATAAGAAAGGTATAATACATTTTGTTCAAAATTAAAAGTTCTAAAAGGCTGCTAAAAAGCGCAACAAAAAAACGAATATCCGTGCTCTAGGCACGTGCCAAAGTTAAAGTAGTTCTAGGTAAAAATTGACCTGTTAAAACGACATTGCGACCTTCGCAAACTCATGAAATGTAGGTAATTAGTTACGCTGAATATTTATTTGTGTTCTTTTTGTAATATTTCCTTATATGGACAAAGTTATGAGTGTTTGAACTTTTAGTGCTAACCCTGGCCCATAACAATTTTAGGGACCTAGTCACCAATATTTTTTTAAAAAATTGAATTTCTCATTGATCTTTTGAGCTATCTAAATATTTTTTTCAGGATGTATACATTTGACTGTGTCCTTACTGGTAAACTCGCGTTTTCTGGGCCATCGATATTATTTAGATGTCAAGGTTGAAAAAATTGAAATATACATATGTTTTAAAAAAACTTGTTTGCTATGCATTCTTAGTTTCGATCCGAACCTATAAATGCCATCGATTCTAGGCTCCGACTTTCGGTTCCTAAGATATAAACATTTTAAGGATTTTACAAACCTAACCCTAGGGACCCAGTCGCCAATATTGCTTTCATTTAAAACTAAATTTCTCCTCGATCTTTTGAGCTATCTAAATATTTTTTTCAGGATGTATACATTTGACTTTGTCATTACTGGTAAACTCGCGTTTTCTGGACCATCGATATTATTTAGATGTCAAGGTTAAAAAAATTGAAATATACATATGTTTTAAAAAAACGTGTTTGCTATGCATTCTTAGTTTCGATCCGAACCTATAAATGCCATCGATTCTAGGCCCCGACTTTCGGTTCCTAAGATATAAACATTTTAAGGATTTTACAAACCTAACCCTAGGGACCCAGTCACCAATATTGCTTTTATTTAAAACTAAATTTCTCCTCGATCTTTTGAAGTATCTAAGTCATTTTGTTCTGGTTGTGTACATTTAAATGAGCTGGTACGGATAAATTCGCGTTTACTGGGTCACTGATATTATTTATGGGTTAAGGTCAAACATTTGAACTGTACATTTGTTTTAAACAATCATGTTTGCTATGGATTATGTTTTTTGACCCGAACCTATAAATGCCATCGATTCTATGCTCCGACATCCGGTTCCTGAAATATAAGCATTTGAAGGATTTTAAAACGGGTTATATACTTATATATACAGGGTTAGGGACCCAGTCACCATTTTATTTCAAAATATCAAGAAATGTTGATAATTCATCAAGAGAGCCTCAGGGAAGATTAGTGTAACTGAGTGGAATAATCTAGATTGTATATGGGTTATATTAGAGCACAACTTGTTCTTACACTATTATTTTAAACCCTACAGTTATGCCAAAATAACATTTAAAAGGGACTTTTGTAAAAGTCAATTACCTCCCTTTAAGGTAAATTTTCAACATAATTGTGTGCAAACATTATTTATCACGTATAACAACTTATTTCAATAGGTTATCTAAGCTTATTCATGTTCTTGAATAAGATATATGATTAATATTTTAAGTTGTGTTCTTAGTATTAAAATATATATAATCGGTGAATGGATAAGTAATACGCATGGACATGTACCAAGTACTTTATATGTCCAGGGTTACGTCTACAGAGCCTATATGCTATGTATAATGTAGATTGCAGCTGTCGTATTTTCTCATAATACAGTTATTCGTGTCCACAAAGCGGTTTATCTGCTATAGATCAGTATGCTGTTTTGATAGGTCCCTATATCACATTTTTGAACCAAAAGACTAGCTTGGCACACGACCAAGGGTCCGGTCAATAGATCCTGCTACACATACGTTGTATATGTCAATCATAAAATCAGTTGATAAAGGTATTGACTTACGCATTGGGGTGGTGTTATGGTAAGGGTTCAAATATTTCTAAATGATTAAGAGGGCCTCAGGGAAGATTAGTTTACCTAAACGGCCCAATATGTACATGACGTCTATATATTGATTTCGAGTATAAATTGTTCTTACACAATTACTTTAAACCCTACAGTTATGCCAACATAACATTTAAAAGAGACTTTTGTAAAAGCCAATTACCTCCCTTTATGGTAAATTTTCAACATTATTGTGTGCAAGCATTATTTATCACGTATAACAACTTATTTCAATAGATTATCTAAGCTTATTCATGTTCTTGAATAAGATATATGATTAATATTTTAAGTTGTGTTCTTAGTATTAAAATATATATAATCGGTCAATGGATAAGTAATACGCATGGACATGTACCAAGTACTTTATATGGCCAGGGTTACGTCTACAGAGCCTATATGCTATGTATAATGTAGATTGCAGCTGTCGTATTTTCTCATAATACAGTTATTCGTGTCCACGAAGCTGTTTATCTGCTATGGATAAGTATGCTGTTTTGATAGGACCATATATCTCATTTTTGAACCCATAGACTAGTTTGGCACACGACCAAGGGCCCGGTCAATAGATCCTGCTACACATACATTGTATATGTCAATCATAAAATCAGTTGATTAACGTATTGACTTATGCACTGGGGTGGTGTTATGGTATGGGTTCGAATATTGCTAAATGATTAAGAGGGCCTTAGGGAAGATTAGTTTAACCTAAACGGTCCAATATGTACATGATGTCTATATATTGATTTCGAGTATAAATTGTTCTTACATTATTGCTTTAAACCCTTCAGTTATGCCAACATAACATTTAAAATGGACTTTTGTAAAAGCCAATTACCTCCCTTTATGGTAAATTTTCAACATAATTGTGTGCGAACATTATTTATCACGTATAACAACTTATTTCAATAGATTATCTAAGCTTATTCATGTTCTTGAATAAGATATATGATTACTATTTTAAGTTGTGTTCTTAGTATTAAAATATATATAATCGGTCAATGGATAAGTAATACGCATGGACATGTACCAGGGTTACGTCTACAGAGCCTATATGCTATGTATAATGTAGATTGCAGCTGTCGTATTTTCTCAAAATACAGTTATTCGTTTCCACGAAGCGGTTTATCTGCTATTGATCAGTATGATGTTTTGATTGGACCTTTTATCTCATTTTGAACCAATATACTAGTTTGGCACACGACCAAGGGTCCGGGCAATAGATCCTGCTGCACATACATTGTATATTTCAATCATAAAATCAGTTGATAAAGGTATTGACTTATGCACTGGGGTGGTGTTATGGTATGGGTTTGCATATTGCTAAATGATTAAGAGGGCCTCAGGGAAGATTAGTTTACCTAAACGGCCCAATATGTACATGATGTCTATATATTGATTTCGAGTATAAATTGTTCTTACACTATTGCTTTAAACCCTACAGTTATGCCAACATAACATTTAAAACGGACTTTTGTAAAAGCCAATTACCTCCCTTTATGGTAAATTTTCAACACAATTGTGTGCGAACATTATTTATCACGTATAACAACTTATTTCAATAGATTATCTAAGCTTATTCATGTTCTTGAATAAGATATATGATTAATATTTTAAGTGTTGTGTTCTTAGTATTAAAATATATATAATCGGTCAATGGATAAGTAATACGCATGGACATGTACCAGGTACTTTAAATGTCCAGGGTTACGTCTACAGAGCCTATATGCTATGTATAATGTAGATTGCAGCTGTCGTATTTTCTCATAATACAGTTTTTCGTGTCCACAAAGCGGTTTATCTGCTATAGATCAGTATGCTGTTTTGATAGGTCCCTATATCATATTTTTGAACCAATAGACTAGCTTGACACACGACCAAGGGTCCGGTCAATAGATCCTGCTACACATACGTTGTATATGTCAATCATAAAATCAGTTGATAAAGGTATTGACTTACGCATTGGGTGGTGTTATGGTAAGGGTTCAAATATTTCTAAATGATTAAGAGGGCCTCAGGGAAGATTAGTTTACCTAAACGGCCCAATATGTACATGACGTCTATATATTGATTTCGAGTATAAATTGTTCTTACACTATTACTTTAAACCCTACAGTTATGCCAAAATAACATTTAAAAGAGACTTTTGTAAAAGCCAATTACCTCCCTTTATGGTAAATTTTCAACATAATTGTGTGGAAGCATTATTTATCAAGTATAACAACTTATTTCAATAGATTATCTAAGCTTATTCATGTTCTTGAATAAGATATATGATTAATATTTTAAGTTGTGTTCTTAGTATTAAAATATATATAATCGGTGAATGGATAAGTAATACGCATGGACATGTACCAAGTCCTTTATATGGCCAGGGTTACGTCTACAGAGCCTATATGCTATGTATAATGTAGATTGCAGCTGTCGTATTTTCTCATAATACAGTTTTTCGTGTCCACGAAGCTGTTTATCTGCTATGGATAAGTATGCTGTTTTGATAGGACCATATATCTCATTTTAGAACCAATAGACTAGTTTGTCACACGACCAAGGGTCCTGTCAATAGATCCTGCTACACATACATTGTATATGTCAATCATACAATCAGTTGATAAAGGTATTGACTTATGCACTTGGGTGGTGTTATGGTATGAGTTCGAATATTGATAAATGCTTAAGAGGGCCTCAGGGAAGATTAGGTTACCTAAACGGCCCAATATGTACATGATTTCTATATATTGATTTCGAGTATAAATTGTTCTTCCAGTATTGCTTTAAACCCTACAGTTATGCCAACTTACCATTAAAAACGGACTTTTGTAAAAGCCAATTACCTCCCTTTATGGTAAATGTTCAACATAATTGTGTGCGAACATTATTAATCACGTATAACAACTTATTTCAATAGATTATTTAAGCTTATTCATGTTCTTGAATAAGATATATGATTAATACTTTAAGTTGTGTTCTTATTATTAAAATACATATAATCGGTGAATGGATAAGTAATACGCCTGGACATGTACCAAGTACTTTATATAGCCAGGGTTACGTCTACATAGTCTATATGTTTTGTACAAGGTAGATTGCAGCTGTCGTATTTTCTATATTGATTCCGAGTATAAATTGTTCTAACACTTGTACGTTAAAACCTACAATATTGTCATTATACAATTTCGTTTGGACTTTTATTAATGGGTAATTACCTCCCTTTCTGTAACACATATTCAATGTAATCGTATTTCAACTTGTTATATCTGGTATAACAATTAATTTTAATGTGTTATTTGCATCTATATATGTATAAAGATAATAAATATGATTAATATGTTAACATTTATTCTCATTATTCAAATATATATAGTCGTTGAGTGGTTATGTAAATTCTGTTTTGAATCATTATACTAGTGTGGCACACGACCATGGTTCCAGTCAATATATCAATACATCTAAATTAAATAAGCTTTATATCAACGATAATGTCTTGTCGGCTGGTTCACGCAATTGATAAAGACGATGCCCAATAAGTTGGGAGTGGTGTTAGAATCTTACTTCATCAATAAGAGGACCTCAGGGAAGATTAGCTTAACTAAATGGTCTAATCACGGTAAACATAATATAAATCTAGTGATTACGAGTATAAATTGTTCTAACACAAGCACTTTAAAACCAACAGACATGTCATTATACACTTATGATTGGGCTTCTAATGGGTTATTACCTCCCTTTATGCAACACATATTCAATATAATCGAGTGTCAACATGTTATATCTGGTATAACAACTTATATCAATGTGTTCTTTGCATCTATATATGTATATAAATATATATATAATTAATATGTATATATTTATTCTCATCATTCAAATATATATATTCGTCGAGTGAATATGTAAATACTGGTTTGAACCAATAGACTAGTGTGGCACACGACCACGGGTCCGGTCAATATATGCCTTACATCTAAATTATGTATGCTATATATCAAGATAATGTCTAGTCGGCTGGTTCATGCAATTGATAAACACAATGACCTATGAGTTGGGAGCGGTGTTTGAATCTTACTGTAGCAATAAAAGGACCTCAGGGAAGATTAGGTTAACTAAATGGATAATCACGGTAAACATAATATAAATCTAGTGATTTCGAGTATAAATTGTTCTAACACTAGCACTTTAAAACCAACATACATGTCATTATAAACTTGTGTTTGGGCTCTATTAATGGGTTATTACCTCCCTTTATGCAACACATATTCAATATAATCGTGTCTCAACATGTTATATCTGGTATAGCAAATTATCAATGAGTTCTTTGTATCTATATATGTATATAAATAGATATATGATTAATATGTATATATTTATTCTCATGATTCAAATATATATAGTCGTTGAGTGGATATGTAAATACTGGTTTGAACCAATAGACTAGTGTGGCACACGACCACGGGTCCGGTCAATATATGCCTTACATCTTAATTATATATGCTATATATCAACTATAATGTCTAGTCAGCTGGTTCATGCAATTGATAAACACAATGACCTATGAGTTGTGAGTGGTGGGTTTGAATCTTACTATATCATTAAGAGGACCTCAGGGAAGATTAGCTATGATATGTGAATAATATATATGATTAATATGTTAATAATTATTCACATTATTCAAATACATAGAGTCGTTCAGAGGATACATAGTTACTGTTTTGAACCAATAGACTAGTTTGGCACACGGTCAGTGGGTCCGATCAATAAATCCCAGACCTCTTACTTATATATGCTATGTATCAACGATAAAATATAGTCGGGTAGTTCACATACTTGATAAAGACAATGGCCTATGAATTGGGAGTGGTAAAACTGTATGCGGTTGAATCTAACTATATCATTAAGAGGACCTCAGGGAAGATTAGCTTTATTAAATGCTCTGATTATAGTAAACATAATATCAATCTACTATGCGTATAAATTGTTTGACACAATGGCGGATGGCGCTGACCGACTTTTCCCTCAATTCAAATGGCTGTCCGGACATAACCTATGGGACTAAACATCTGAATAACTTTTGTCTAGTCGACTGACATAAGAATGGTAGTATGAATCTTTAGCTCTTGATCCACCGCTTTTCAAGTTTAGCCACGCTACATCTTAGAACATAGTATATCTGATCACAGGCAATTCCACTCTGGCGGAAGGTGCTGACCGACTTTTCCCTAAATTCAAATGGCTGCCTGGACATAACCTATGGGAATAAACATCTGAAATAACTTGTGTTTAGTAGATTGAAATAGGAATGGTAAGATCATCAGTACTTTTAACGATAGCTTTTAAACTTTAGCCACAATAGTTCTTGGAAAATGGTGTATCTGACCAAAAACGTAAATATATGTTGATGTAAATAACTTTTATTCAATATTAAATATCAATACCTCATTTGTCCGTGCATTAAAACGTTTAGACATATCACTATGCCAGAATACATCTGAGTTTGGAGTTACTAAAACATTATTACCTCCCTTTATAAATCAAATATTCAATATAGTCGTGTACAATATTGGCGTGCTGGGTATTTAGGTTCATTCCAAAGTTGTATACACATGTAAGAGAATAATACGTATGATTGTTCTGGTAATACTTCTTGTAGTATTCAAATATCAATTGTAGTTGAATAGAAAACCTAAACATTACACCTAACCCCGGGCGTGCATACATGCATACACGGATACATGCATACCTACCTATATTCAGACACGCATACCCACATACATGCAAACATGCATACATGTATACACATATACTCCTAACTGCTATTAAACAGATTTATGTCGTGAAAATAAGTTCTTCGCCATGTAAAAACTTAACCCTGAAACGGAATATATACATAGGGACCCAATCACCATCTTTAAAAGTAAAAAACTTGAAATAGTCAAATAATGGGAGAATTGGACGAAAATATGCATTATTTAAATTTCAATATCTCAGCTGTTCTTTGAGCTATCTTAATCATTTTTTCAGCATTGATACATCTAATTGCGTTCTTGTGGTCCCAGTTGAGTTTTCTGTGCTACTGATGATATTTATGTAAAAGTAGAACCATGCATTTGTCGCAATTGAACTGTTTGCTAAAGTTTCAATTTTCTAAATCCTACCTGTAAATGTCATCGATTCTAAGCTGGGACTTCCGGTTCCTAAAATATTCACGATCGAATTTGTTTAGCGAATATGGCAAATTTTGGGACCCAGTCACCACATTTAACCCTGGGATTTTTGGTACCATTTTCATTATAGCTTTACTTAGTCACTGGTATACCTGGCAAATGGTACCAACGGTTGTAAAAAGAAATTGAATAGATCTATTCGATGGTATAGTAATAATTATCCTAGGTTAAATGGTTTTTCAGAAATTAAGGTATGAACTTGGCACATTTTCATAGAATTAAAAAAAAAAAGGCTTATTCGGAAAGACCTTTTAACTGGTCTCACCGTAGGTCCACGCACACAAATGAATACATTTTATGTTCAGAATTAAACTATCTACATGCATGTAAAGTTTGGACACGATTATGTAATCCCCGATAGAGAGAGCGCTAGTAAATCATTACCAAAATATTGAAAAAAAATAAAATCGAAAATATTATTTTTTTCAAAATCTGTAGGTCCTAGAGCAAAAGTGTACATTGATGAAGTGTTTAGATTGTTGAGCTCTATAATTATCCAATTAGGTCATACTTAATAACCGGTGTTTAGGTTGTGTTTTGAGCTATTCTAAGGTTCGATGTCAGTTTTCTCCTCATAAAGGAAAACCCTATGCAAATATGTGTACATCGTAATAATGAATATGTTTAGGCCTTTTCATTGCCACCAAAATCATTAGGATCGGATGAATGGAACTCTTGAAAATAAGGTTTAAACATCGATTTTCCATCAAAAACCCATAGGGTCGGTTCTACGAAGGACCTTATCACCAATGTTCTATAAAAGTCTTACCAAACATATCTCTAGAAAGTCCGAATAGTCAAAATATGTGCAATATACGAATCTACATGTTGGACCTATTTTAGGACCTGTAGTTTATTAAGTACAAAAATGACACGTGTTTGGACGTCAACGTATGAACTTCATGTGCAAAATTTAATTTAAATGTTTTTTGGAATTTTTCAAACGGTACTCATCTTAAAATAATCTTTTAGGTCCAAAAAGTCCTTTAAACAGTATCTAGGTCCTAAGGGGAAAGAGTTTGTTTTCTTTGTCTATGGCGGGACCATATCACCAATGTCGGGACCATATCACCATAACAAAGGACCCAATCACCATGTTTGAAAGACCCCATCACCATGAGGGACCCGATCACCAAAATGGTAGGGACCCTATCACCAAAAATAGGGACCATATCACCAGAAGACCATGCCCCTAACCCTAACCCTAACCCTAACCCTAACCCTAACCCTAACCCTAACCCTAACCCTAACCCTAACCCTAACCCTAACCCTAACCCTAACCCTAACCTGACAACGTAAGCTAAGCAGGAGTCTGTTTTTCTTTTGAGGTGACCGGTATATATTACCAATATACGGCGCCACGGTTTAACGTATCATTCACAGGACTCTTTTTTATAGCGCAGTGGCGTTGCTGGTGCAGTGTGGCGGCAGTAAAACGTCTCCCCGCGCTTGCAATCAGTACTGTTATTCATTCGATCTTTGGAGATCTCTGAGCCCGATACTTATATTTAGTGATCGGTGGTACATTTTCAATTTCTTTTGTTTTCTTACTTAATTTTTGATTCGGTGGTTCCACTACTTCAGCCGATTAAAGGCTCTGGGTATTGTTTAACCAATCATACATGTCATAGGATATGTTGTCTGCTTTTTAATGTAGCCTTTTGGCCGTTACTTATGATATGCAGGCTTCATAACCGCTGCTCCCAACTAAATTTCTTTTTGTTTATTTTGCTCTTCGGTGCATACACTTTTATTAGATCCTGGGACAATACGCCGCAGGATATAGGGGATGAAATAAAAATACAAATATTGCTATATCCACCGCCATATGCTTGCCATCTTCGGGATGGTTAAAATTCTGTACTGTTAATTTTTATGAATATTGAGTCTGCTCAATCCGGGGCTAGAGGGCGTGAGCAGTAGCTAGCATATTTCACTAACGCTCATGAACAGTCTCAAACAAACCGAGACTGCAATATTTCGTATGTATCATGCTCGGCCGTTTCCAAAGGTCCATTATCATACTATTTTTTATGACGTTATAATCACCCATTGATTCATTTTATATGTATACAGGTATAGAGACACCTATACATGTATCATAATTACACGCTTACCTTTCATGAGAGTTGGCCTACACTTTCACCAGTGTGTTACACCACTTTTTGTCAATATCACAATGTCATTTTCACTGTTTTATTATTTTCAGGAGGCATCATTATCATAACAACACGCTTTAAGTTAATACAAACTGTGGAAGCTTACAAAAACAACCTTGAGCCCTACATGAACCGGATGGAGAAGGAGAACAAATGGATATTAAAGTCACGCGAAGTCTTTCCGCGTTATTACATGCAGGATGACGGCATTGTTTGGACATTTCAAGTTCTATGATCAAACACGTATATTAAAGTACTAATTAATAACAGTGTGGCCATGATTGTAAATTGTATAATAATTATATGTGTGTGAATTCATGTATTGAATATAACATGTAAACAACTGGACGAATTGTCTTTTGTTTGAAATAACTATATATCTATTTTTAAACGTGCCCAGTGTACATCACCGATAAATTGGGCTTAGTGCATCCGTGTACAAGAAAAGAGTATGATAATTGAACTTTGGAAACGGCCGAGCACGATACGTACAAAATATTGCAGTCTCGGTTTGATTGAGACTGTTCATGAGCGGTAGTGAAATATGCTAGCTACCGCTCACGCCCTCTAGCCCCGGGTTGAGCAGAACTCAATATTCTATGGTACAAAATTTTAACCATCCCGAAGATGGCATGCATACGGCGGTGCATGTCGTTTGCATATTTCTCGCTCAAAACCTATGACCTCAGAGTTTTCAAAAATAGATTTATTTTGCGGATGGCTTGCCATACACCGCGTCAGTCTGTATTCTATCTCTACACCACATGGACAGTGTTTCAGGGCCGGTAAACAGTAGTTTGTTCTGTTTTCCGGGGCCCACCAACACTCTTTTTCCTGTATGAATATTCATTAAATACATGTATTATGAAACGATAAAACACACTACATTTAAAGGGAAGTAACTCGGGAGAGGAAAAACAATTTGTAGTTACAGAGTTGTATTTCACATCTGATTTCCCTCCATATAAATAAATCACTGTATATAATAAAACATTATATTAATATTTTCAAAATCTCAACAACTATTTAACAAAGTTACATTGATTTTACTTATTGCTGTCAACTTCTTGAGGATGGTCATATTTCTTTTCACAGAGAGAAAAAAGAACATACTAGAATAATCCGGGTGCAATATCCTACTGTTATCGTTACTAGGATACAGAATAATCCGGGTGCGATATCCTACTGTTATCGTTACTAGGATACAGAATATTCCGGGTGCGATGTTCTAATGTTATCGTTACTAGGATACAGAATATTCCGGGTGCGATATTCTAATGTTATCGTTAAAGCTCCACTAGCACAACATTGCAAAAGTATCGCCATTAAATGTTTAAACGGATACACTTGCAACTCTTTATGTGTACATTTAATTCATAAAAGTATGATTAAATGACACTGGAAGAAACAGAATTGTTTTTGTTTTGGTAGAAAATGTATGTACATGTGGATGTACATGTATGTGACCAGGGAATTAAAAGTAATTCATAATTCATTTGCAGTGACATATTCATATTTCCCAATATAAAAACAGTGGGTGTATGTATACTGAACAAAAAAAACACTTCCGTGTTTTATGCTGTGATTTGCCTAAGGTTGACTTTGTTACACTTTGTAAACCAATCTAGATACAGTTTCATTCTGTTTTATACTTAGCACTCAATCCTTCTGATCAATATTAATAATCATCCAAAACCAGGACTTGCTATGAAGTTTGTGAAGCACTAATCTTTCTATTAGATAATATTTTCGTCAGGTATGGAACCACCGTTTATAGACAAATTGTTGGTATCCCTATGAGTACGAACTGTGCACCACTTGTCGCAGATTTGTTTTTATTTTGCTATGAAAGAGATTTCATGTTGAGTCTTTCACCAGATACCCAGGCAGATGTTATTGAAGCCTTTAATGACACCTCTCGGTATCTGGATGACATATTGAACATTGACAACCCTTTTTTACCAACTATGGTTAATAATATTTATCCTAAAGAACTTCAGCTTAACAAAGCTAATATATCTGATAATAACGCTTCTTTTCTTGATTTAGATCTCTCGATTGAAAACGGTGAAATAATTAGCAAAATCTATGACAAGAGATGATTTTAATTTTGACAGTGTTAATTATCACCACGTGGATGGGGATGTTCCCCGAGCAACTTCTTTTAGGGTGTATGTGTCTCAACTTATTCGTTTTTCAAGAGCTTGTACTCGAGTTGAGGACTTTAATATTCATAATCTTTGTATAACTAAAAAGCTACTCAATCAGGGTTACCGTTACCATAAACTTCGTGAAACTTTTGCAAAATTGTGTTATCGTAACCCTGATCTTCTTTCCAAATATAAATGTAATTTAAGGACTTTTCTGCGACAAGGACTATCACAACCTGACTTCTATGGCGATGCGATTTATAAACTTGGTAAGATTCTTGGTCATGATCACTTTCATACTTTCTTTGTTAAACTTGTTAAAAAGTTTATCAAATGAGGTTATCACCCTATCATTTTGCAACGTACTTCATGTTTGGTGGTGGACCCTTTTACAGTTCGCAACTACGCGTTCCTCTTTAATTGTACGATGACCGGACAGGCTGTGGACCCTATGATGACGCCTACCTAAAGCCTATTGTGACTGTGGCGTTTGATGTTTGTCTATGATCTTTCTTGTCTAGCCCTTAATGGTTTATTCTCTTGTTGCTTGGGCTTCTGCCAAGTCATTGAGTACCTTTATTTTGGCTTTATAGGCTATTATTTTTTTGTATTATATTGACACGAGCATATTTGTGTTTTACTTATATTGCCTATTGAATTAATCAGTGAATATATTCAATTCAAGCACAAGGAAAAACAACAGTTTTATAACTGCGATTCTCTAGGTTCAAATAAAAAAATAGTGACTCCGCAATTTGAATAAAACATTATTAGCAGCAACATTCCAAGAAATATAAAAAACAGGACAGGGAAAGTAGCATTCAAGGAGGACAGTCAACCACAAAACACAGAAACAAACGCGCAAACAGACAAACAAGAAGGCAACAGTAATAATAAATGCAAACGACATCATAAACACAAAATAGTTGACAATAGGGCTAACGCCTTAGAACGGTCAGTGGCGAAGTAGGCCACTGGGGGTTTAAACCGGTTCTAGGGTGCACCAAATCTCACACTTACCCTACTTCATCCCATTAAAACAGGACAGTGTAAATAAAGAAATCCCCGCCATGATCTAATCTCTAACCAACAAGGCAGCAGTTTAAGTAATGATTATAAATGTAATTTGTTAAACCATATATAATTACATACTATTTCGTAAATTATATGATAATATAATAATCATGATTGTAAGTATCCATATTTGTATTTGTTATTTTGAAAATTCTTGTGATATCACTCGATGTTATTACGAGGGACTTCGATCACTAACTATAGTTTAACTATGGTCGTTGATCTGCGCATGTCTAGTTGGGGAGTAATGCTAACTTACTCTAGTTAAACCATAGTTTATATAAATGGATATACGCGGCAGACTGTAAAAAACCTGAAATGTGTTTATTTTATCATATAGATATATGTGAATCAAAAATTAACAACTAAAACTAGAATAAATTGAACTTGAACAAATATGTGATATATAGAGTCTAGTCTCAGCGAGTTGGTTACCAATTGAATACAGGCACGTGAGAAAATTTATATGTAATATATAGTCTAGTCACAGCGAGTTGGTTACCAATTGATTACAGGCACATGAACTAATATGTAAAATATAGAGTCTAGTCTCAGCGAGTTGGTTACCAATTAACTTTCATACAACACCGAGATGGGCTTAGCCCATCGAGGTTTTTTAAATAAGGCCATACCGAGTTTTTTCTATCTTTAGCGGGTCATCCTACATTTCTCCTCTAGTTGAAGGGGTCATCCTGTATAACAAATAAAAAATATACTGTAAATAAACATTTCTCCTCTGGCTGATGCAGTCATACTTGAAAACAAATATACTGAGAAAAACAACATTGCTTTCTCGAAACCAACCTACCAGGCAGCAGAAAAAAAAGAAAAAAAAAAGGTTGGCCCATTTGGCTCACATTTATTTCACTTCTATTTCTTGACTTCCGCATGCCGCATTCCGAATTCCGCATTCCGCATTCCCAATTCCGCATTCCCAATTCCGCATTCCGAATTCTGCTTTCTGCTTTCCGAATGCTGTATTCCGCATTTCGAATTTCGCATTTCGAAGTAGGTATTAAGATAATAACAATAATAATAATAATAATTTATGAGTGTATGTGTGTGTCGTGAAATCACAGTGTTACTTAACAGTAACAGCAATTACTTCTCGAATTTTATATCTAATAATCTAGTAATATAAAAGTGTATGAATATTTCCAGTGACCACGATTGTTGTATTTTTATATAAATCACATAACCTTAAGTTAAACTCCCTATAACCTGAGTATCCGTGTATCCCTTGTATAAATACACCATAAACGTATATACTATTATACCCTATAAATATACACAAATACCTACTTGAGTATCTGTTAACTCAATTGGGTTTTTACATGAAAGGTTATATGGCGCCTAACAGGGACGAACATGCCAGTCTCATCCTCCATTTACATCAGAATAAAATATGTAGAATGGACCTTTAACCTTCTAACCGGCAGAACTGCAGAGTTGCTGCAAATTCTATAGTAAACACTTCATTTACGATGGAGCCACGTTTCCACGTTTGCATATACGGTGTCATGATGAAGACCTTGAATGAGCATGATAAAAAATGACAAAATGAACATAAGGGTGGTTCTACCCCTCTGCCTCTAGCGGGAATTGCAGTGGTTGTATTCTACCCCGACAGCCACACGGGGACAGTATATGTTAATCCTTTGTATATACACGCTATAACCTTCAATATAAATATCAGATTTTCAAAAACACTATTATTTAGTATTAGTGAAAACATGAAAAAAACGTTATTATGGAATGCGGAATGCGGAATTCGGTATTCAGAAGCCAAGAAATGTTTTATTGTTATGTGTGTGGGTAGTGTATATCACTAGCGGGTCCAAGGTGGAGAATACACTCAGAGTGGATCACTAGCGGATCCAGAGGGAAGCCCGTGCGAAGGGCCGGACTGTGATTTTATAAATTACATAAAATAATAAGGTTTGTAAAGTTTGGACCGCCACTGGACCTCCCCCTTGACACCCCCTAGATACACCATCCTGAAAAAATCGAAAAGAAACGTTTTTTTTTTTTTTTTTGTTATTGTGAAAACCTTTGCTCCTCCTCGGGGTAACATCCTGGATCCGCGTATTAATTTTTGGATATACGAGGGTGCTTCAAAACGTTCTGTCACTAGGCATATATCCTTTGAACTGGATATTACACCGAGATAAAGTAGTGTATTTATAGTACTACTGGGTTCGTTTTCTTAAATTCCACAACACAAATGGAAAATGTCCGGTTATTTATACCCCTGAATGACCTCCCCCTACCACACCTTTTGGATACTGGCATCTCTGAAAATGTCCTTGTTACAAAACGTTGTAAAAAGTATTTGAATAATTCTTTGCTTTTAAATTGTCTTGTACGCCATCTGTTGTTATTCGCCCATAATCCATGAAAATGATTGTCGAGAATTCGGAAAGGGCTTGCTGCAAACCAGATATGAGTGAATGCATATCCCATAGTTTTAGCAGAAATAACACTGATTTTCATCAATTTGTTTACGGAAATGTTATAATATCTTTTAAATGTCGTAATTATTCTCATAGTATTAATATGTTTTCATATTTTTTTTACAAATCCTAGTCATTCAGTGTTTAAATTTCATATTCAACACATTATTGTAGAATTTTGTACAATGTTTAGTGAAAATATTGATCATCCAAAAACGCTATTTCAGAAGACAGCCCTTCTATTTAATGTCCGTTTATCATTAAATTAATTGTACACGTTAGCTTAAAATTTTAATTTTTAAGACAATACCTTTTCATCTACCATCCTTAAATTCTGAATCTTGTAATGCACAGATATAACTGGTAATGTATGAGAAATTTCAAAGGTCTTCGACAAGTACTTAAAGAGAAACAGGCATTTAAAAAAGTAACAATTAACATACCTGAACAAACTCAGGACGAGAATGCCTCAGTATGTATAAGTGATGTGTATTACATTATCCATAATTTTCGTCACACAAAAGACACCGCATTCATTTTACCATCAATGGAATGGTATTGAATCTCTCTTTCATTTGGTACCAAACATCAACACTCACAACGAGCACATAATTGTTAAAATACGTTAGTGACAGAACTTATTGAATGACCCTCGTAAGAGTACAGTTTATTCGTACCACTTAGGTATTAAGAGAAGGTAATGTCATCGCCTCATAGACAATGTAAAAGACAACAAACACAAAGGACGTTTTTTTTTTCATGTTTGCATCGATAGTAAGTGTATTTTTGACAATCTGATATTTTATATTGAAGTTTATAGTGGGCCAAGGATTAACAGATACTCAAGTTGGTGTCCCTCCGGGCAATCTAATATTCGTTCTCATTCATTATTGAATTTATTAATTTATTAAACTCGTTAGCACAAATGACATACTGCTCGGCAAGAGGCTCGCATTATATCATTTTGCCAACTCATTTGATAAATTCAATAATGAATGGGTACTCATGTAAGATCCTCTATATATAGAATTTAATGTAAGGTTATGGATTTTATATTATATACAACATTCGTGGTCACTGGCAATATTCATACACATTTGTATTACATAATTATTAAATACAAAATGTGAGAAGTAACTGCTTCTTTAACACTGTGATTTCACAAATCACATACATGCACGTGCACGCATACATTATTATTAATACTATTATTATTATGATTATTATTTTTATTATTATTATTATCATTACTATTATTGTGGTTGTGGTAGTATAGTAGACTAGTAGTAGTAGTAGTAGTAGTAGTAGTAGTAGACTAGTAGTAGTCTTTTACTCGTACTACTTACTTACTAACTACTTCTAAATGCGGAATTTGGAATGCGGAATGTGGAATTCGGTAGTCAAGAAATAGAAGTGAAGTAAATGTCAGCCAAATGGGCCATCGTAACAAACAGCTGTATGATTTTTCATCATTGTTTGGACGTTTTTCTACTGAAACCATATTGTAAAATAGTTAATTGTTGTTGCAATTGTATATATGTATCGAGTAACTGATTACATACAAATAACACGTTTATAACTCAAGTCAAATGATTATAAATGCCGAAGATACAACAAAGTTAGTTTAACATTTGCGAAAGTTTATTTTTGTCCGACATTTTTGAACCAGAGCATCCATCCCCTTGCCGTGGGTTGAACTATAGTAGATTGATGACGTCATTCTGGTTAAACCATTGCGTATTCGATCTGACCATAGTAATACTACGGCTACTATGGTTCGTGATCGAAGTCACTCTACATTGTGTTTGTGTCGCCGGGGTAGCTCTTTACTTATTCGGGCTTCCCAACCTTTATATGTATTTGTGGGTTCTCGTCGGGATATGTTTAATGACGATTCGACACTCTGTAATAGATGTTGTAAATATGCTTTAATAAATAATATGAATAAAGTACATGTATGTGAAATACATATATACGTCATGTCAGCAATTTCCAATCATCAAGTGTCTTTGTTTACATATACAATAAAATGGCCGACGGTCTTTTCCACAACAAAGGGTTTTACCATGAACAAATTTAAACCAAGTTAAATCAACAATTCCTAACAACATGTTAATGCATATTATGAAATACTATTCAATTAATAGTTTACAATGTATTACCTGTAATAGATGTTGTAAATATGCTTTAATAAGTAATATGAATAAAGTACATGTATGTGAAATACATATATACGTCATATCAACAATTTCCAATCATCAAGTGTGAAGATCGCAAGTTGTTACGCATGTACGAAAGCATATAATTTACATAACAAAGGATTATCACAGGTAAGGTAGAAATAAGGTATATGCAATGTGCGATTAAGGTATTAATACTGTTTTACCTCCGATAACCGGGAACGGACTACGCATTACAAACTACGGAAACTATTTTGCAGGGATATACTGTGTAATATATGGATAATATAGGAAGTATATAAGGGTTATTAAAAGATAATAAAACACCACCATATTTTCTTATGATGTTATTTTATTGAAATATCGCACCTATGACATATTTCCTCACTCCGGCAAAAATGTTGTCCTCAACATTTCCTAAAATATAAAACACATAATATAAAAAACTTTCCGTATGTAGAAGTCACGCCACCCGATGTACGAAACGCAAACGATTACAATTCCATATGAAATAAATTGCCTTTCCAATCGATATACATGCTACTAAAAGTAATACCCATGCATAATAAAAGCAATTTGCACCCTAAACAGAACTTATGACGTAATCAAACGTAATCCAAACACAATCTAAAGTACAAAGTACTTACTAGCAATCTACCTCCACTCTCTACATAAACATGAATATTAAAACAACTGTAGTCTATGACGTGTACATGAAACAGTCATCACCTTAGTGTATATAATAACCATAATACAGTATATGTAATCTACCAACACTATAATGGGTAGAATATATTAATAATAAAAAAAAAACGCGTTACAATATCCGTAAATTCACAGTAAACATAGTGGAAGTATCTATACTAGCCAAGGTTCCAGTCACCCGTTTGCATCCACATAGGTTTCCTTCTATTTCTGTCTGGCCTTGGTGAGTATGTGTCTGGAGAAGATTCTGACTCACTAGAGGAGTGCAGTATTTGTTCTTGTGTGCCATTTTGAGTCCGCTCTGGTGGAACATGATCTCGACGTTGTGGAATAACATATCGAGGAATCACTGCGTTACCTTGAGTTGTTGGAACATCCATTAACGGCGTATTGATATGTACTACGGCATGTTGTTCAGTATCTTGAGACAATGAAACACTCATGAACGGCAGTAGCAAGTTACGGTGGAGTGTTCTTGTCTTCTTATACCGAGATCCTTCTCTCTTCACTTCAAAGACGGGAATGTCCTCATTTGGTTAGGAAACCACGACGTATGGGAAAGATTCCCATTTGTCGGCCAGCTTGTTCTTTCCCCGGATCGATACATTCCTTACTAGGACTCTGTCGCCGGGTACAATAACAGCGTTCCTTGTGGTCGTATCATAACGGCGTTTGTTTACTTGGCCACTGTGTATGGAAAGCCTCGGCTGCCTTCTGTTGGCCTTTTGCATTTTGTGCAGTACGCTTTGTACGTCGTTTTGTGCATTTTCTAAGTTGTTATGTGCATTTTCTAAGTTGTCCTGTGCATTTCGTAAGTTGTTATGTGCATTTTGTAAGTTGTTATGTGCATTTTCTAAGTTGTCCTGTGCATTTTGTAAGTTGCTATGTGCATTTTTTAAGTTGTCCTGTGCATTTTGTAAGTTGTTATGTGCATTTTCTAAGTTGTCCTGTGCATTTCGTAAGTCGTTATGTGCATTTTGTAAGTTGTTATGTGCATTTTCTAAGTTGTCCTGTGCATTTCCTAAGTTGTTATGTGCATTTCGTAAGTTGTGATGTGCATGTTCTAAGTTGTCCTGTGCATTTTCTAAGTTGTTATTTGCATTTTACAAGTCGTCTTGTGCATTTTCTAAGTTGTTATGTGCATTTTCTAAGTTGTGATTTTCGTAAGTTGTTATGTGCATTTTCTAAGTTGTCCTGTGCATTTCGTAAGTTGTTATGTGCATTTTGTAAGTTGTTATGTGCATTTTCTAAGTTGTCCTGTGCATTTTGTAAGTTGCTATATGCATTTTTTAAGTTGTCCTGTGCATTTTCTAAGTTGATATGTGCTTTTCGTAAGTTGTTATGTGCATATTCTAAGTTGTCTTGTGCATTTTGTAAGTTGTTATGTGCATTTTCTAAGTTGTCCTGTGCATTTCGTAAGTTGTTATGTGCATTTTCTAAGTTGTTATGTGCTTTTCGTAAATTGTTATGTGCATATTCTAAGTTGTCTTGTGCATTTTGTAAGTTGTTATGTGCATTTTCTAAGTTGTCCTGTGCATTTTCTAAGTTGTTATGTGCTTTTCGTAAGTTGTTATGTGCATATTCTAAGTTGTCTTGTGCATTTTGTAAGTTGTTATGTGCATTTTCTAAGTTGTCCTGTGCATTTCGTAAGTTGTTATGTGCATATTCTAAGTTGTCTTGTGCATTTCCTAAGTTGTTATGTGCATTTCGTAAGTTGTGATGTGCATTGTTTAATTTGTGATGTGCATTGTTTAAGTTGTTCTGTGCATTTTCTAAGTTGTTATGTGCATTTTCTAAGTCGTTATGTGCTTTTCGTAAGTTGTTATGTGCATATTCTAAGTTGACTTGTGCATTTTCTAAGTTGTTATGTGCATTTTCTAAGTTGTTATGTGCGTTTCGTAAGTTGTTATGTACATTTAGAAAGTTGTTATGTGCATTTCGTAAGTTGTCTTGTGCAAACTACAAGTCGTCGTTAAGTAGACTTTTTATCGGAATAGATTTTGAATGAAACACTGGTAGAAATGGAGGCTCCAGGAGCGAACGTTATGCTCTGCATACTTTAACAAAATTGGGTTAGGGACATTATACAATAAATACTGAGAACAGAAAATTGATTTCAAAATGTGTAAGGGATTGTCTGGGATTTTTCAGACCAAGATTTATTAACTCCACGTCAGACAATCCCTTACACATTTTGAAATCAGTTTTATGTTCTAAGAATTATTGTATAATGTACCTAGACCAATTTCTTTTATGTAGGCAGAGCATAGCGTCCGCTCCTGGAGCCGCTATTTCTACCGGTGTTTCCTTCAAAACTTATTCCGATAAAAAGTCTACTTAACGACGACTTGTAGTTTGCACAAGACAACTTACGAAATGTACATAACAACTTATGAAATTCACATGACAACTTAGAAAATGCACATAACAACTTAGAAAATGCACAAAACAACTTAAAAATGCACAAGACAACTTAGAATATGCACATAACAACCTACGAAATGCACATAACAACCTACGAAATGCACATAACAACTTACGAAATGCACATAACAACTTAGAAAATGCACAAGACAACTTAGAATATGCACATAACAACCTACGAAATGCACATAGCAACTTACGAAATGTACATAACAACTTATGAAACGCACATAACAACTTATAAAATGCACAAGACAACTTAGAATATGCACATAACAACCTACGAAATGCACATAACTACTTACTAAATGTACATAACAACTTGGAAAATGCACATAACAACTTACGAAATGCACATAACAACTTAGAAAATGCACAAGACAACTTAGAATATGCACATAACAACCTACGAAATGCACATAACAATTTAGAAAATGCACATAACAACTTGGAAAATGCACATGACAACTTAGAAAATGCACAAGACAACTAAGAAAATGCACATGACAACCTAGAAAATGCACATAACAACTTACTAAATGCACATAACAAATTACTAAATGCACATAACAATTTAGAAAATGCACAGGACAACTTAGGAAGCGTACTGCACAAAATGTAAAAGGCCAACAGAAGGCAGCCGAGGCTTTCCATAACTGTGTGCTGCCGTTCTTCGGGCCATGTCGTAGGCATGGTGGAGTCGCTTCTTAAGTTTACCGACGTACTCTGTTTGTGATACTGCAGACATGTCATCAACAGGTAACCCCAAAAAGGCATCAATGGCCAACCTTGGGTGTCTCCCAAACATAAGAAAGTACGGAGAGAACCCCGTACTGTCATGTCGGGTCGCACTGTATGCGTGCGTCAAGGTTGGAACATGAGATTTCCAATCAGACTTCTGATCGCCTTCAAGAGTCCCAAGCATCTGGAGTAACGTTTGGTTGAAACGCCCCACCATACCATTCCCCATCGGATGGTAAGGTGTGGTCCTGGATTTTTCTGTACCCGAAATTTCACATAGTTCCTTGATCATCTGTGATTCAAAGTTTCGACCTTGGTCACTATGTATCCTTGCTCGGAAACCATAGTGTACGATGAACTGGTCAAACAATATTCTGGCGGTAGTCCTGGCGGTCTGGTTCTTAGTTGGAAAAGCTCGTGCGTATCTACTGAAATGATCTGTAATAACTAGGATGTTTTCAAACCCACCCTTTGATCGTTCCAGAGATAAGTAGTCCACACAAACTATTTCCATCGGAGCCGAAGATTCAATTTGCACAAGTTCCGCACACGTGTTCTTGGACTTCCGTCTTATACAACGGTTACAGTAACGCACTTTCTCGGTGACAAAGCAATCCAAACCAGGCCAGTAGAATCTAGCGCGAAACAAAGACAGTGTCCTATCGCGACCCTGGTGGCCAAGGTCATCATGCAAAGCCTGGAATACATCATCCCTTAACTTGTTAGGGAGAACAAGTTGACGCCTTTCTTGACCAGATACCATGACTCTTCTGTACAGTAATCTGTCGTTGATAAAGAGCTTGGCCCATTCCCGCAAATAGCTGGAGATTGTTGCAGCATTGGAACCAAATGTCGTAGACATAGGTTTGGTTCCGCACCGAATGTGCCGAACAACTTCCGATATAATGGGATCGTCATGTTGGGCTTTGCTCCAATCCTTTGCACACAGACTATGTGCCAAAAGAAGCTCATCTGGTGGATTAGATTCCTCGATGTCTTGTCCTGTTTCATCTGGGGCTTGTACAGTATCTGCCAATACTAAGTCGTCTACTCTGACTACGAATGCAATTGCCTTAATGACGTCAGGCCCAATTGCTTTGGTTTGGTCTGCTTTGACTGGTTGCAGTGGACGCTGTCTTGAGAGTCCATCGGCGTCTATGTTTTTCTTACCACTCCTATACTGAATGTGTAGATTGTAGTTGGCAAGACTAGCAATCCAGCGTTGACCAGTAGCATCTAGTTTTGCTGATGTCTGGGCGTATGTCAGAGGGTTGTTATCGGTAAAAGCAATGCATTTACTTCCATACAGAAAGTCATGGAATTTCTCCGTTACTGACCACTTTAACGCAAGGAACTCTAACTTGTGTGCCGCGTAATTCTTTTCTGATGGCTTGAGACTCCTGCTGGCAAACGCAACCACCCTGTCTATTCCGTCCGTTTCCTGGTACAGTACAGCACCGAGTCCTTGAATTGAGGCATCTGTGTGTAGCGTAAATGTCTTTCTGTAGTCTGCATAAGCCAGAACAGGTGCAGAGGATAATTTCTGTTTGATGCTCTCAAAGGCATCTTGTTGAGGTGTACCCCACACAAACGGTTTCCACTTCATTTTTTTCTTCTCCTTCTTTAGGCTATCGCCTATTAAAAGGTCGTTGAGAGGTCTGGCTAACTTGGCGTAGTCCTCGATAAACTTTCGGTAATATGCAGAAAATCCAAGAAAGCTGCGGACATCCTTAATGGATCTAGAAGTGGGCCATTTCTCGACGGCAGACACCTTTACCGGATCCGTTCGGATACCTTCTTCCGAAACTAAATGTCCGAGGTATAGGACCTCCTTCATGAAAAGTTCGCATTTGCTGGCCTTTAGCTTCAGGTTATTGTCTTGAATGCGTTGAAATACGGCTTCTAGACGATCGATGTGTTACTCGAAATTTTAAGAAAATATTATAATATCGTCTAGATATATGAGGCAATCACGTAAATTCATCGACCCCATACAACGTTCCATCATACGCTGAAACGTTGCTGGGGCGTTGCAGAGTCCAAATGGCATGCGATTGCACTCATAAAATCCCAAACTTCATACTTGGAATGCCGTCTTCACCTTGTCTTCTTCGCGAAGTTCCACCTGCCAATACCCAGCCTTTAAATCTAACTTGCTGAAATATTTCGAACCAGCTAGTAGATGAATTGTGTCTTCAATCCGTGGTATCGCGTATGCGCCTTTAATCGTCCTGTTGTTGAGCTTCCTGTAGTCAACGCAGAAGCGGATTGTACCATCTTTCTTCCGGACAACTACCACATTTAAAGAAAAAGGGCTCTGTGACGGTATGATGGCTCCCATGTCAATCATTTCGTTCAGATGCTCTCTGACTTCCTCAATTAAAGCTGGCGGTACGGGCCTATACGATTCCTTGAATGGGGCAGGATTTTCTAAGTTGATAGGATGTTTCACTACCTTGGTAAATCGATTTTCAAATCGTGGATCCACTCATCTACTTTTCCTTTGTCTGTTTCATCATCGTTGTCGTCTGTTTTGTCTTTCCTATCTGCAGAAGGTTCCCATGATCTTAGCACTTTTACTTCTTGAAGGTCACATATAATAGATCTAGGTTTGATAATGACCGATTTAGCAGACATATTGAACACTTTCACTGGAATTCTTGCATTCCGCCCTGGTTAATTGAGTTCTACTACTCTGGGACAAATCCCTATGCGACTCGATGCCCCTTCACAACTCTCTGGTCTATACACTTCCTATGTCTGCTTGTTTCCGCACCAATCCTGAGATGGTCCTTGTTTCAAATGGTTTCAGCTCAATATCATTGTTGTTCATTGATTTTACCGTTCCCACTGTTTGTCTTCCACTCATTGCAGCCATTGCCGATTTCCATTCTTCTGTCAAATGTTCAATGCCGCTTCCTTCATGTGGTATAAAACGCAATATATTAGTACCGACTATGACATGAACTTTTAAATTGTATTCTGTATTAGGAACAACAAGAATTGGCACTGTAATGTCCATGGTTCCTAATCCTGGCACTTGTACATCTGCCTCGATATAACCAATATAGGGAAGTTGATTTCCATCTGGCCCATGAACTATAAAGTCATCTATTATATGTAACTCTCGTTTTGGTTTCATTTCAGTATAGAAATCCTCACTGATTGTTCTTATCATTGAACCAGTGTCCAAATTGCAGAGTGTTTCTATCTCGTTGATATAAACGACTGTTTCGTTTGCCTTCCCTATTAGTCTGCTAAAAATATCAACTCGTTTCCTAGGACTGTTCTCTGTGTCTGCCATTCGCCCTTCAATGGAGACATTTATTGGTTTAAAGGTTTATTTTCTTCTGTGGTGGTCTTCTTACTGCTGTTTTCATCTGGTTTGCCATTCGCTCTACCTTGGTCGTTGCTATAACCTCCTCTCCAATTCGGATTTCTTCCTCGATATTGACTCCGTCCTCTTCCATTGTAACTTCCTCTGAAATTCCTTCTTCCTTTAAATTCACCTCTCTGGTTGTCCCCTCTATCACTATACTGTCTCTGATCATCTGGTCGACTTCTTTCTTCGTGAGCTCTTGTTTGTCCATACTCATCAACTTTCTTTTGTTATTCCTTCATTTGATTCATCAACGTGTACAACATGTCTGTCTGCTTGTCCTTTTCATTATGAATTATTGGTTGATGAAGTGTTTTAATTACTATTCGATCTCTTTCCATCTGCATCTCATGTTCTTCAGCTCTAGCCTTTTTTCTTAAAATTTCAAAACTGTCACCCTGTTCATATGCTGTTCTTGTGGCATGTTTAATATCCTTATTTCTGAGTGCCCTCCAAAACTTATCACGAAGCATTTCATTCTTTTCTTCAGCTGTAATTGCTTTCTTGATATTTGCCAATTGTATAATTTCTTCCAGTCGTAGACCCCACTCTGTTATGGTTTCATTCTCTTTCTGTTCGGCTGTGTAAAATTCTCTGAAGATTGTTTGCTTGGTGGCTAAATTTCCATAGATGTCTTCAGCTCTTTTCACAATTTCTTCTGAAGTGGCGGACGGGCTCAAGTTAATCGAAATTTTCCGTGCTTGTCCCTTCAAAGAATGGATGATGGCATGTACTAGACTATTGTCTTTGTATAGTTTGGAGGCCCTAATGCTGTTTATCTCCATTTTCCATTCCGCTTATGTCACCTCGTTTTTAGATTTTTAGTCGGCTCCAGAGAATTGACTTATCGTCAGTTTTGGGGCAAATGGTAAGGAGACTGGTGCGTCTTTGTCATCTGAAAGCCTTCTAAGCATGTCCTCCCTTCTCTTTAATTCATCTTCCCTTTCCTTCAGAAGGCGTTCACTCTCTTTTATTTCTTCCTGCCTCTTATTCATGTCTTTTTCAAGATCAATCAATGTATTGTTGATTTCTGTTGTTTCCTTCGAAGGGTATTTATCTCTTCTCCTTTGAAGAATTTTGAACTCCAACTCTTCTTCTTTTCTTTTCAACATTAGTTCTCGCTCTTCTAAATCATTATTTCGAAGTTGTAGTTCCTCTAAGAAACGTCGTTGTTTCTCCAATTCTATCATTGTATCACGTTCCTTCTCTTGTTTTAATTGTTGGTCGATTTCCTCTTCCCTTCTTTTCAAGTGGAACTCTCTCTCTTCTACATCTCTGTATCGTGCTTCAATCTTTTCTGACAATTTCCTCTGAGTCTCCATTTCACTTAATCGTTTAACTTCTCTCTCTTCTATATCTCTGTATTGTACTTCCGGTTGAGACCCTCTTGCTTCATCTGCTATGTATTCTCGTCTTAAACCGGTATTCTGAGCCAAATATCTTTCTTCGCTATATGCACTATATCTGCTAATACTTCCTTGTCTATGTATATCAAGACTAGCATCTCGTTTTTCTAAAACTTGAGCTCCTTTTGCTTTATCTCCAATCTGTTCTTTTTTTAAGCTAGGGCATTGAGGCAAGTATCTTTCTTCCCTATTTACAGTATGTCTAGCACTATTCCAGCCTCCGTGTCCATCAATACTGTGACTAGGTAACTGAATCATTTTTGCGTCGTCATGAACTCGTTCCTGTTTTATCGCGTTTCGACTGAAGGATTTTGTTAAACATTCTATTGATCTATCTGGCCTACCACCTAGTCGCTCATGTGCAGTAGTAAACATCAACTTCTTCTCTATGGTATATTCCCCTGCAAGTGGTGTTTCTACTATTTCACTTAATATGTTGTGTCCAATAGTACATCGTTTCTTTTCACCACTAGTGTCTTCACTACACTGCTCTCTTACATGTTGCACTGGCTCGTCTTTCACTTAAATGATTCTCTGTTGACTACTGCAATATTCGCTAACTCTTTGACTGAACTCTCGCATTTGTCTTTTAATATCCTCACCATATGTTTTTCCGTCATCATGATCAGCCCGTGATTCGTCAGTTAATATTTTCAAAGTTCTGTCTAACAGTTCAGTTTCCTCATCTATATCGAGGATGCTATCTCGTTGACTTTCAGTTCTAACACTATATGTTGATCTGCAATCTGAGTTGAGCCACTGAGCCGTTCTTAAATACTTCAGATAACTACCATTATCCTCATCATCATCTGTCTCAAAGTCTTCATGATCTTTAGTAACAATACTGCTTTCTTCTTCTATTATTGGTTGATGTTCAATCCTAGTTCCATGTGTCCTTTCTTCTGTATAACTTCTTCTCTCTATACTCGGTTTTAAATGTTGCTCCGAGTCAAGCTCTCTTCTTCGCTGAGTTATTAAACTCTCCCTTTTTAATTGTACCAACCTCAGTTCTTCATCCCTTCTCAATTTCTCCATTCTTAATTCTCTTCTTCTTTCTCCTTCTCTGGCTTCTTCTTCCCGAAATTGCTCTCTTCGCCGACTCCTAAGCTCTCTGTCTGATAGAAATTCAGCCATAGCTGTTGTTTTAACACGACTATGAATCGTTAGCTATCTCGTAAGTTCACAGTATGTTCAAACTCAGTACTATTGTCACTGCAATGTTCTCTTCACTAGTTAGTTGTATTTTTAACCACTAAAGTGTAATCATAGTCTTTACGTTGTAAATATATGTTCAACAACGGCCTTTCATGCAGAAACTCTTCAATTTTGCTTACTATATGCTAGTAACTTTTACTTCTATTCAACTACTTCCTTCTGTACACGGTACTGTTCAATTCAGTTCACTATATAACACTTTTCACAGTAACTCTTCAATTCAGTTCACTAGGTATCTCTTTAAATCAGTTCAACAACTGTCAGGTTTCAAAGTAACTATTTATTTCAGTTCATTATATACCTCTTCACTACAATTCAACAAATTCCCTCTTCAAGCAGTAACTATTTATTTCAGTTCACTATAAACCTCTTTTCGCAGTAACTCTTCAATTCAGTTCACTAGGTATCTCTTTAATTCAGTTCAACAACTGTCAGGTTTCAAAGTAACTATTCATGAAAAAAAAATATGTAAAAAAAAATAGGAAAAAAAATAGTTACACCACTCGTGAATCGAACTCGGATATTCTGCGTACAAATCCTGTGCGATAACCACTACACCAGCCCGTCCACTGACTATACTAATACTAACTGAACTAACATAACACCTATCAATTGTATCCGCATTACATTATACGCGACAACGAATGCAAATCGAGTAATATTTACTTTCTCCTAAGTATTTGTCTTTTTACCGAAATTTACTCGAAATTTAGAAAAAAGACAAACAAGAAGAAAGTTCGCGATCTACGTCAATCAATTGAAATAACCGAAAAGATATATTCTTTAATTAAATTTATTTAATCAAAGATATATATCCTATCATGCGGATTTTAATAAAGCGCGCGGAAGGCACCTTTCCCTATATGCACTAAATAACATTAGTGTATATTCATTCGATTCGAAACACAGTTTCTTTCAGCTGTTGGAAACGTTTATTTTCCAACAATTGAACATATCTCTCTCTATCTATCTAATAACTGAAATAATGCTGATGCTTTATTTCAGAAACACAACCAAGTATATCTCAAATATAGCCAACTATGGTGTGAGCTATATCAGAATATTATTTTTTTTTTAAACCGACTGATTATATTTATCAACACTATATAAACTGTAGTGTGTAAAATATGTAACCATGACTCTATACTGTTCATGTGATTCAATATATATAATATTGGGTTGGGGATGGTTATATACCTATATGGGCTTGTGATCGTTGATGCTGCTGTATCTGCTACTGGTTCGGCACATCAGACCTACATATCTATAGCTACATACCTATTTACCATTGATTAGTAAGTGTAAGTTTTGTGCAGGATAGAGAGACGACAAAAAGAATACAGCTGGTCAAAATAAATAAATGCAAATCGATGACCTCATAAAACAACTATCAAAATATATCACAATGATTGTATACTAATATCGGTCAGTATTACAAACCGATCAGTGCACACCTGACTGAACAATGCTACTGTAGTATGTTTTGAACTCATGTGTGGGATTCACCTGTGCCTTTAGAATATAAACACTGCGAAATGTAAACAATAATAATAATAAAGCGTGATCACTCGGACGTGCACTTCAAGAAATAATATAACACATCGATATTATCATAAAAAGGAAAATTCCTACCAGACCGTCGAGCCTTCAGATCAGTCACTGTTTAATACAATGAAAGTTTATATTAGTCCAAATAACTAATACTTTAAAATGAATGTCCAAGTCCAAATCACTTCAATTCACAAATCACTAGTCACTAATGTTCCATAGTTCTCCAGATCACTGGTCCTGTTGATCCTATTGCTCCCTGGTTCTGCGTTGATGTTGCCGGCCGGCCTAATATTACGCGTCCTCGGGTGCACATATCGGGGTGGGTGGGGGTTCGAACCTATTCCTTGGTGGTACCATTCCAAAGCATTCAAGCAAGCATGCGTGCTTAAAGTTCCATACACATATGATATCCTTCGAGGGTATAACGTTACAGGTGTCTGGGGACCAGACAATTATCATTCTCGTCCTTGTATCGCCGACGGTATTGCTGGGCGCCATTGTCGCCGGGGTAGCTCTTTACTTATTCGGGCTTCCCAACCTTTATATGTATTTGTGGGTTCTCGTCGGGATATGTTTAATGACGATTCGACACTCTGTAATAGATGTTGTAAATATGCTTTAATAAATAATATGAATAAAGTACATGTATGTGAAATACATATATACGTCATGTCAGCAATTTCCAATCATCAAGTGTCTTTGTTTACATATACAATAAAATGGCCGACGGTCTTTTCCACAACAAAGGGTTTTACCATGAACAAATTTAAACCAAGTTAAATCAACAATTCCTAACAACATGTTAATGCATATTATGAAATACTATTCAATTAATAGTTTACAATGTATTACCTGTAATAGATGTTGTAAATATGCTTTAATAAGTAATACGAATAAAGTACATGTATGTGAAATACATATATACGTCATGTCAACAATTTCCAATCATCAAGTGTGAAGATTGCAAGTTGTTACGCATGTACGAAAGCATATAATTTACATAACAAAGGATTATCACAGGTAAGGTAGAAGTAAGGTATATGCAACGTGCGATTAAGGTATTAATACTGTTTTACCTGTTAGACCTACGGCCGATAACCGGGAACGAACTACGCATTACAAACTACGGAAACTATTTTGCAGGGATATACTGTGTAATATATGGATAATATAGGAAGTATATTATTATAAGGGTTATTAAAAGATAATAAAACACCACCATATTTTCTTATGATGTTATTTTATTGAAATATCGCACCTATGACATAATACATAGGGATTATTTTGTCGTTCGTCCGTCAGTCCGTCCGTACATCTAAAATGGAGCAGAGGGCCATTTTAGTTGCCTGTCCAGAAGGAAAGGGTAATTTTCCAGCTAAGGGCCTGGCCCCCTCTTTTGTGCTCAAATGATAGCAAAGAGCCTGAAGATCATAATCCAATTTTTTTTGATATGACCATACTAAAATATATTGGTCAAGGTCACACTGAAAGTCATTATATGGGTTAAATACTCATTTTCTTTACAAAAAACTTAACGTTGGTTATAACTTTCTCAATTATTTTTATTTCGTCAATCTTTCAATATGCAGTTGTCATGACAACATCGACATGGCCATACTAAAATATAAAGGTCAACGGCGCATTGAAGGTCATTTATGTGGGTTAAATATTCATTTTTTTCTTCACAAAAATTTTGTCAGGCCAGTTTTTCAAGGTCATTTATCCGTGTCCAAAAAAACATCGTTATACTGACAAAGTGCGGACAGGCGACTCACGCGTTTCGCGGAACACCCTTATAGTTTTAGTTGCTGTGGTGGTTGTTGTGGTTTGTTGTGATTGTTGTTGTAGCTGTTGTTGTTTTTCAGTATGTTGTTGTTGCTGCTGCTGCTGCTTCCGCTGCTACTGATGATGATGATGATGATTATGCTGCTGCTGCGGTTGTTGTTGCTGACGCTGTTGTTCAAGAATTTTGCTTAGCTCGTCGTTGTTTTTCAGGTTGTTGTTGTTTTCCATGTTGTTGTTGTTTTCAGGTTGCTGCTGTTGTTGCTGCTGCTGCTGTTGCTATTGTTTAGGTTCTTTGTTCAGGTTGTTGTTGTCGTTTTTTCAGGTTGTAATTGTTGCTGCTGCTGCTGCTGCTGCTATTGTTCAGGCTTTTTGTTCAGGTTGTTGTTGTTGTTTATCAGGTTGTTGTTGCTGCTACTGCTGCTGATGCTACTAATTATAATGATGATGATGATTACTATGCTGTTGTTGTTGTTGCTGCTGTTGTTGTTGATGTTGCTGCTGTTCAGGTTCTTTGTTCAGGTCATTGTTGTTTACTGATGATGATTATGATGATGTTGATTATGCTGTTGCTGTAGCTGTTGTTCATGTCTTTGTTGTTCAAATCGTTTGTGTTGCTGCTACTGTTGCTGTTGTTCTTGTAATTATTGTTGTTGTTGTTGTTCATGTTTTTATTGTTCTTGTTGTTTACATCGTTGTTGTTGTTGTTCAGGTCGTTATTGTTATTGTTTATGTCTTTATTGTTGTTGTTGTTTTTGTTGTTCACATCGTTGTTGCTGCTGCTAGCGTTACTGTCGCTACTGCTGTTGCTGCTGTTGTCGCTGTTGTGCTGTTGTTGTTGTTGCTGCTGCTGCTATTGTTCAGTTCGTTGTTGTTTTTCAGGTTGTTGCTTCTGCTGCTGGTGTTACTGATGATGGTGATGACGATTATGCTTTTTTTGCTGTTGCTGTTACTGCTGTTGCTTATGTTTACATTCTTTACTGACATGTTTTTATTGTTCTTGTTGTTTACATCGTTGTTGTTATTGTTCATGTCTTTATTGTTGTTGTTCTTTTTGTTTTTCAGGTTGTTGTTGTTTTTGCTGCTGCTACTGATGATGATTAGGCTATTGTTGCTGTTGTTGTTGCTGCTGCTGCTGTTGTTGTTGCTTTTGCTGTTGTTCAAGTTCTTTGTTCAGGTCGTTGTTGTTGTTTTTCGGGTCGTTATTGTTGCTTTTGTTGTTGTTGTTCATGTCTTTGTTATGGTGTTATTCACCTCATTGTTGCTGTTGCTGTTGTTGTTGTTGTATTTATTGTTGTTCACATCGATGTTGTTGTTGCTGTTGTTGTTGTTGCTGTTCATGTCTGTATTGTTGTTGTTATTGGTGTTCACATCGTTGATGTTGCTGCTGCTATGGCTGTATTTGTTGTTGTTGTTGCTCACATCGTTGTTGTTTCTGCTACTGTTGCTGTTGTTGTTGTTTGTTGATGTTGCTGCTGCTACTGTTGCTATTGTTCAGGTTATTTGTTCAGGTCCTTGTTATTTTTCAGATTGCTGCTGCTCCTACTGATACTGGTGATGATTAGTATGCTGTTGTTGTTGTTCGCTGCAGCGTTGTTCTTGTTGTTGCTGTTGTTCAGGTACTTTGTTCAGGTCGTTGTTGTTGTTTTTTGGGTTGTTGTTGTTGTTTTTCAGGTTGTAGCGGCTTTCGTGTTGTTGTTGATGTTGTTGTTGTGCTGCTGATGCTGCTGTTACTGCTGTTCAGGTTCTTTGTTCAGGTCGTTGTTGTTGTTGTTGTTGTTCAGGTTGTAGTTGCTGCAGCTGCTGCTACTGCTACTGATTTTATTGTTGCTGTTGCTGTTGTACAGGTTCTTTGTTCAGGTCGTTGTTGTTGTTGTTGTTTCAGGTTGTTGCTGTTGCTGCTGCTATTACTGATGATGATGATGATTATGTAGTTGGTGTTGCTGTTTCTGTTGTTATGGTTCTTTGTTCAGGCCCTTGTTGTTGTTGTTATTTTTTATGTTGCTGCTACTGTTGTTGTTGTTATTTTTTTCAAGTTGCTGCTGCTGCTGCTACTGATGATGATTATGCTGTGGTGGTTGTTGTTGTTGCTATCGTTGTTGCTGTTGCTGTTGTTCAGATTCTCTGTTCAGGTCATTGCTGTTATTGTTTTTTAGGTTGTTGCTGTAGTTTTTCAGGTTGTTGTTGTTGTTGTTGTTCAGGTTCTTTGTTCATGTCCTTGTTGCTATTTTTCAGGTTGTTTCTGCTGCTGCTGCTGCTGTTGCTCCTGCTGCTGCTGCTGCTGCTGCTGCTGTTGCTGCTGCTGCTGCTGCTGCTGATGCTGCTGCTACTGATACTGGTGATGATTATTATGGTGTTGTTTTTGCTGTTGCTGTTGTTCTAGTTCTTTGTTCAGGTCGTTGTTGTTGTAGTTGTTTTTCAGGTTACTGCTGGTGCAGCTGCAGCTGCTGATGCTGTTGCTGTTTGTTGTTGCTGCTGCTTCTGTTCAGGTAATTTCTTCAGGTCGTTGTTGTTGTTTTCCAGGTAGTTGTTGTTGCTTCTACTGCTGCTACTGCTACTGATGGTGATAATTATGCTGTTGTGACTGTTGTTGTTGTTGCTGCTGTGGTTGTTGCTGTTGTTGTTGTTCAGGTCTGTTGTTCAGGTCGTTGTTATTGTTTCTAAACTTGTTGCTGTTGCTGCTGCTGCTGATACTGATTATGATAATGATTATGGTTTTGTTGCTGTTGCTGTTGTGGCTGTTGTTCTGGTTCATTTTTCAGGTCGTTGTTTTTGTCTTTCAGGTTGTTGTTGTTGCTGTTGCTGCTGCTACTGATGATGATAATGAAAATTATGCAGTTGTTGCTGCTGTTGCTGCTGTTGCTGCTGCTGCTGCTATTGTTCAGGTTCTTTGTTCGGGTCGTGTTTTTTTTATCAGGTTGTTGTTGTTGCTATTGATGCTGCTACTGATGACGATGATGAAAATTATGCAGTTGTTGCTGCTCCTGCTGCTGTTGCTGTTGATGCTATTGTTGTTGTTCAGGTCATTGTTGTTGATTTTCAGGTGTTTGTTGTTGCTGCTCTGTTGCTACTGATGATGATGATGATGATGATGATTATGTTGTTGTTGTTGTTGCTGAGGTTATTTTTTCAGGCAGTTGTTGTTTTTCTTTTTCAGGTTGTTGTTGTTGTTGTTTTTCAGGTTGTTGTTGTTGTTTTTCAGGTTGCTGATGTTGCTGCTGCTGCTGCTGCTGCTGCTGCTGCTGCTGCTGCTATTTTTCAGGTTCTTTGTTCAGGTCGTTTTTGTTGTTGTTGTTTTTCAGGTTCAACTTGATGTTGTTACTGCTGCTACTGATGATGAAAATTATGCAGTTGTTGTTGTTATTGCTGTTGATGCTGTTCTGTTGTTCAGGTTCTTTGTTCAGGTCATTGTTGTTGCTGCACTGCTGCTACTGATGATGATGATTATTATGTTGTTGTTGTTGCTGTCGTTGTTGAGGTTCTTTCTTCAGGTCGTTGTAGTTGCTGTTTTTCAGGTTGTTGTTGTCTTTCAGGTTGCTGATGTTGTTGCTGCTGCTGCTTGCTGTTGCTGTTGATGCTGTCTGTTATTATGGTTCTTTGTTCAGGTCATTGTTATTGATTTTCAGGTGTTTGTTGTTGCTGCTCTGCTGCTACTGATGATGATTATGTGGTTGTTGTTGCTGTCGTTGTTGAGGTTCTTTTTTAGGGTCGTTGTTGTTTTTCAGGTTGTTGTTGTTTTTCAGGTTGTTGTTGTTGTTGTTCAGGTTGCTAATGTTGTTGCTGCTGCTGCTGCTGTTGCTGTTAATGCTGTCTGTTGTTCAAGTTCTTTGTTCAGGTCATTGTTGTTGATTTTCAGATGTGTGTTAATGCTGCTCTGCTGCTACTGATGATGATGATGATGATTATGTTGTGGTTGTTGTTGAGGTTTTTTTTCAGGCCGTTGTTGTTGTTGTTGTTGTTGTCGTTTTTCAGGTTGTTGTTTTTCAGGTTGGTGATTTTGCTGCTGCTTCTGCTATTTTTTAGGTTCTTTGTTCAGGTCGTTCTTGTTGGTGTTTTTCAGGTTATTGTCGTTACTGCTGCTACTGATGATGAACATTTTGCAGTTGTTGTTGTTGTTATTGCTGCTGATGATGTTGTTCAGGTTCTTTGTTTAGGTCAATGTTGTTGATTGTCAGGTGTTTATTGTTGCTGCTCTGCTGCTACTGATGATGCTGCTGATTATGTTGTTGTTGTTGCCGTTGTTGATGTTCTTTGGTCAGGTCGTCGTTGTTGTTGTTGTTTTCAGGTCGTTGTTGTTTTACAGGTTGCTGACGTTGTTGCTGCTGCTACTGTTGTTGCTGTTGTGCTGCTGCTGCTCCTCCTGCTGCTGTTCAGGTTCTTTGTTTAGGTCGCTGTGGTTGTTTTTTAGGTCGTTATTGCTGCTGCTTCTACTACTGCTACTGATGACGATGGTGTTTATGCTGTTGTTGTTGGTGCTGCTGCTGTTAATGTTGCTGTTGTTCAGGTTCTTTGTTCAGGTTGTTGTTGTTGTTTTTTCATGTTGTTGCTGTAGCTGCTGCTCTTACTGCTGTTGATACTGATGATGATGATAATGATTACGCAGTTGTTGCTGTTGTTCTGGTTATTTGTTCAGGTCGTTGTTGTTGTTTTTCGGGTTGTTCCTGCTGCTGTTGTTGTTGCTGTTGCTATTGTTCAGGTTCTTTGTTCAGGTTGTTGTTGTTTTTGTTGCTGCTGCTGCTGTTTGTTGTTGTTCAGGGTCTCTGTCCATGTTGTTGTTGTTGTTTTTCAGGTTGTTGTTGCTGCTGCTACTGATCAAGATGATAATGATTATGCTGCTGTTGCTTTTGTTGTTCATGTTATTGTTGGTGTTGTTCTGGTTCTTTGTTCAGGTCGTTGTTGTTGGTTATCAGGTTGTTGCTGCTGCTGCTGCTGTTGTTGTTGCTGCTGCTATTGTTCAGGTTATTTGTTCAGGTTGTTTTTTGTTGATTTTCAGTTTGTTGTTGTTGCTGCTGCTGATCTACTGCTATTGATGATGATGGTGATTTTTATGCTTTTGTTGCTCCTGCTGCTGTTGTTGCTGTTGTTCAGGTTCTTTGTTCAGGTCGTTGTTGTTGTTTTTCAGGGTGTTGCAGTTGCTGCTGTTGATGCTGCTGCTGCTGCTGCTGCTGATACTTATGATGATGATAATGATAATGATTATGCTGTTGTTGTTGCTAATGCTGTTGTTACTGGTGTTGCTGTTGATGTTGTTCCGATTATTTTGTTCATGTCGTTGTTGTTGCTGCTTCTGCTGCTGCTGCTGTTGTTGCTCCTGCTGCTGCTACTATTGTTCAGGTTCTTTGTTGAATTTTTGTTTTTGTTTTTGCAGGCTGTTGTTGTAGCTGTTGCTGTTGGTCTGGTTCTTCGTTCAGGTCGTTGTTGTTGTTGTTTTTGAGGTTGCTGCTGCTGTTGCTGTTGTTGTTGCTGCTGCTGCTATTGTTCTTTGTTCATGTCGTTGTTGTTGTTGTTTTTCAGGTTGTTGTTGTTGTTGCTGCTGCTGCTATTGATGATGATGATGATGAAAATAATGATGTTGTTTCTACTGTTGTTGTTGTTGTTCAGGTTCTTTGTTCAGGTTGTTGTTGTTGTTATTTTTCAGCTTGTTGCTGCTGATACTGATGATGATGATGATGATGATAATGATTCTGCTGTTGTTTTTGTTGCTGCTGCTGCTGCTGTTGTTCCTGTTGCTGTTGTTCTGATTCATTGTTCCGGTCGTTCATGTTGTTGTTGTTTTTCAGGTTGCTGCAGCTGCTGTTGCTGTTGGTGATGCTGCTGATGCTGCTATTTATGATAATGATGATGGAAATTATGCTGTTGTTTTTGTTTTTGCTGCTGCTGTTGCCATTGTTCAGGTTCTTTGTTCAGTTCATTGTTGTTGATTTTCAGGTTCTTGTTGTTGCTGCTTCTGCTGCTACTGATGGTAATGATTATGCTGTTGTTGTTTCTGTTGATGTTGTTGAGGTTCTGTGTTGTTGTTGTTGTTTTTGTTGCTGCTGCTGCTATTGTTCAAGTTCTTTGTTCAGGTTGCTGTTTTTGTTGTTTTTTAAGGTAGTTGTTGTTGCTGCTGCTGCTACTTATGATGATGATGATTATGCTTTTGTTTGATGTCGTTGCTGGGTTTTTTTCAGGTACTTTGTTCAGGTCATTGGTGTTGTTGTTTTCAGGTTTTTGTTGTTGCTGCTGATGCTGCTGCTCAGCTGCTACTGCTGCTACTGATAATGATGTTGGTTATACTGTTGCTGCTATTGTTATTGTCGCTGCCGCTACGGTTGCTGTTGTTGAGGTTCTTTGTTGTTGTTGTTGTTGTTGTTTTTGTTGATGCTGCTGCTATTGTTCAAGTTCTTTGTTCAGGTTGCTGTTTTTGTTGTTTCTCAGGTTGTTGTAGTTGCTGCTGCTGCTAATGATGATGATGATGATTATGCTTTTGTTGTTGTTGTTGCTGTTGTTCAGGTCATTGGTGTTGTAGTTTTCAGATTGTTTTTGTTGCTGCTGATGCTGCTGCTCAGCTGCTACTGCTGCTAATGATAGTGATGATGATTATGCTGTTGTTGCTATTGTTATTATTGCTGCTGCTGCGGTTATTGTTGCTGTTGTTCATGTTCTTTGTTCAGGTTGTTGTTGTTTTTCAGATTGTTGTTGTTGTGCTGCTGCTTTTCAGGTTATTTGTTCAGGTCGTTGTTCTTGTTGTTTTTCAGGTGGTTGTTTTTACTGCTGCTGTAGCTGTTGTTGTTGCTGCTGCTGCTACTGATGATGATTATGCTGTTGTTGCTGTTGTTGTTGCTGCTGCGGCTGCTGTTGTTGCTGTTGCTGTTGCTTTGTTTAGATTCTTTGTTGAGGTCGTTGTTGTTGTTTTTCAGGTTGCTGCTTCTGCTGCTGCTTCTGTTTGTTGTTGTTGCTGCTGCTGCTGCTATTGTTCAGGTTGTTGTTTTTGTTGTTTTTCAGGTTGTTTTTGCTGCTACTGCTGCTGTTTCTGCTACTGATGATGATGACTATGATTGTGCTTTTGTTGCTGTTGTTGTTGCTGTTCAGATTCTTTGTTCTGGTCGTTATTGTTTTTTTCTGATTGTTGCTGATGCTGCTACTGCTGATACTGATGATGATGATTTTCAGGTTATTGTTGTTGCTGCTGCTGCTGTTGCTGTTATTCGGGTTCTTTGTTCAGGTTGTTGTTGTTGTTTTTCAGATTGTTGCTACTGCTACTGATGATGGTAATGATAAAGATTATGCTGTTGTTTCTGTTGTTGTTGGTGTTGTTGTTGTTGATGCTGCAGTTGTTGTTGTCGCTGTTGTTCTGGTTCTTTATTCATGTCGTTGTTATTGTATTTCAGGTTGATGCAGCTACTGCTGCTGTTGTTGTTGCTGCTGCTGCTATTGTTCAGGTTCTTTGTTCAGGTTGTTATTGTCGCTGCTTCTGCTACTGATGATAATGATGATGATGATGATGATGATCTTTTTTCTGCAGCTGCTGCTTACGATGTTGTTGTTGCTTTGCTGTTGTTCAAGTTTTTTATAGTTCTAAGTAAAACAAAGAAATAATACACGGACCATAAAGACAGTTTTACAAATTTATAATAAACTCAATGATATAGAAAAATCCGTGGATGAAATAAACACACGTGACCATTCATGTTCTTAATTAGACAATTTCAAAGTCAATGGCGTTCATTTAAATAAAATTTCGGAAAAAACATCGTGTAGATCTACACAAGTTTACGCGACAGACGTGCATGAACACATCAAAACGGAATTACATCTATTAATAATATGTTTTCACCCTAGAAACATCGTAATAGGTTAGTTGAAGTTGACAGTTCAACAAAGCCATTTATAAAGTATATGATAAATAGAATAAAAAATGGGTATTTTCATATCACACACCTCGATCCGTATCAGCCTTTGATCTAAAGCACCCGGGCTGATATGGTGTCTCAGGCCTGGGGTGTGTTGTGAAAATACCCATTTATCATATACTTCCCTATTAATCTGATGTTTTTGAATATACGATACGACAATGACTTAGCTAGTCAATCAATCAGGATTTCATTGCCGGGCAATAAAGCTTATCACACGCGTGAAATAAAGGGTGAAAAATGTCATATCACGGAAATAACCGAATGTTCATCTCGATCCTTTTACTGGAGTGATACGGAAACAACCGAATAGTTACGCTTATATACGATTTATCAAGCATATGGTTTGTTGTCTGCATTTCATTGGTACTTCCAACCTATTTTCGCGGCAGATTATTGCTATAGAATCATTATCCTTGGTTGAAACAACCACTTATAAATGACAATTCATTTTCTTGATTAGAAAATTTCAAATTCAATGGAATTCATGTTGAATAAGGTTTTGGAAAAAATATGTTGTGCACCACTTGCGAGACAGGCATGAGCACATCAGAATGGACTAGATCTATTAATAAAAAAGTATTTTTCTTTCTGGAAAACAGCGTAGTGAACGAGCTGAAGTTGACATTTTGACAAAGCTGAAGTATATGATAAAAAGAATACAAATATGTATCTTCATACCACCCAAAATCAGGCCTTGACCCATATCAGCCCTCGAGCTAAATCTCTCGGGCTGATATGACGTCTCAGGCCTGATATAGGGTGTGATATGAAAATACCCATTTATTATTCTCTATTTATTATTCTCTATATATATGTCGTTGACGTTGGGTTATTCACAAGTTAACCGGAAAGGAACGAATATATAAAAAATGAGATTTTCATGTTTTATATGAATTTTGTTTTCACATAAATTGTATGCAACAGAAAGGATTTCTCATACATGTTTATGTCGTTGATGCCTAATTTCTAGGAATAATCGCTTTGGTTCATTGACTAGCAATATATTATATATACATATATATATATATATATATATATATACACTTAAAGTCACCAGGATACTGGGTCTCTCAATTTGAACACATTTATTAGGGCCACCCTGAAATAGTGTGTATATACGTGTTTGGTATTTGTTTATGAATTAAGAACACCTAAAGGTACTTATGTATCCCAATATAGTCGTAACTTAACGGGTAATTCAACTGTTAACGCATTTTATTCTCAAACCATAATACTGAACGAATATATAAAAAATGAGATTTTCATGTTTTATACGAATTTTGTTTTCACATAAATTGTATGCAACAGAGAGGATTTCTCATACATGTTTATGTCGTTGATGCCTAATTTCTAGGAATAATCGCTTTGGTTCATTGACTAGCAATATATTATATATACATATATATATATATATATATATATATATATATATACACTTAAAGTCACCAGGATACTGGGTCTCTCAATTTGAACACATTTATTAGGGCCACCCTGAAATAGTGTGTATATACGTGTTTGGTATTTGTTTATGAATTAAGTACACCTAAAGGTACTTATGTATCCCAATATAGTCGTAACTTAACGGGTAATTCAACTGTTAACGCATTTTATTCTCAAACCATAATACTGGGTCTGACCCAACATTTTTGCTGGGTCTTGTTAAAAAAAAAGTATATATACCGCATCACTAGTTTATTGGGTCATAATGAATTTCCCAATGTATTGGGTCCTGAACTCTGACCTGAACTCTGATTGGATAAACAGTATATATACACACTTAGCAAACTGTCAAGGGGAGATAACCCCTACTCAGGGGCCAATAAACGTCTAAAATAAGTTATGTGCGAGAGGCCTAATTAGGTAAATGTAGTTCTGTTAAACATGCATGTATTGTTGGGTCGTTGAATTGTTGGGTCAAGACCCAATAGGCAGATTGAGGACCAAATAACAAGGTAAGGACCCAATATATCGAGTGTAAAAATCATTTTTGACCCAATAAACTGTATATTGTAAACTGTAGCACTGTATAAATGTTTTGTGTGTTGTTACAAACATGTTCACACAATGGTGGGTGTTTATAACACCCCATATCTTACGATGGTGCTCTGGTGGTAACAAGCTGTGTCTGAAGTAATCTGGGTTTTTTCTTCAAAATCATGAATAATGCTGAAATGAGTATACATTGATGAGATCCACTTCTTGATTATAATTTATGGCGTAAGAACCTCAAATGTAAAAATTACCGTAATGTAAAATTGTCACAAATGTCTAACGCTAAATGTAAAAAATTACACAAATGTAAAATTCAAACTAGTCCAAGATTTCTTTCATATATGTTTGGTAAAAATCATACAATGCTCTGGTATTACTGGTCCAATCTGTTTGGTTTTCAAACTTGTCCTACTTTTCATTAATATTAACAACCCGGTCAAGATTAGATGAAAACTGAAGTCTCTATTGTCTTAAGTACATATAGCAATTTTACATATATCCGGTGTTTTTGGTCTGATATAATGATTTTTTTAACTTGTCCAAGATTTCATTGATATCAATGTAAAGTTTGTTAAAGGTTGGGAGAAAAGTATCCACAATACACAAGTTTAGCAATGTGTGTTAATTTAAGGGCTATAACTATTGTGTTACAGGTCCAATTTGGCTGGTTTTGAATTCGTCTAAGCTTTCATTATTATTAACAACAGTTTGCTAAAGATCATATGACAAACAAAGGGGCTGGAGTGTAAACACGAAAATATATAGCAGTTTTCGTTAATTCAAGGGCCATAACTAAAGTGTTTCTGGTCAGATCTTGCTGGTTATCGAAGTTGATCCAGGAATAGTATGCCATCCTTTGGAAGGGCTTTCAAGTCATTGGTCTATTGTGTAGGGAGAGCCATACGTTATGCATGGTAAATGTAGTTGGACTTAGTTTGGGGTAAATGTCAATAAATACGTTTATAAACAAGTTACTACTGTCTCCGAACCCAGCAATGTGGCGACAATGATAGAGCGTCCGCCTTGCATGCGCAAGGTCCCGACACTGGGCTAGCTATTAAGGCGATTAATTCACTTTAATCAGCAAAACAATTATAATTGATATACATGTGTTATTTTGTGTAAAAAAAATATGCTCATTTTCACAAGTGTACTTCCTAACTGTGGTAACCTGAATGATCGTGTTTATTTCTATTATTTATATTAATTGAAGCGCATTTTTACATTTTACCGATGATGGCAGAGATAGAAATTAACTTTGTTATAAATGCACTAACAAACTTTGGCAGTATAAAATATCAAATCGCCATATTGGAAAATATACTGGCCATTACTATGAAATCATGTACGATATTTTGTCAGAGCTATTTTTTGCAAAATAACACTTCTTTTTTTCGGCCAAGATAGCAGCTGACAACAATGTGCTGCACGGTATCAATGATTACTATTTTGTACGTAAAACAACGGTGTGTGAGATCGATAAAATGCGACACCGTCTGTATTGTGCGTGCTTAAAATAGAATCTCACTGATGTGTTGATGTTGTCGGACAACTTCTAAAACGTTTAACCCAGAGTAGCATTTGTTTCACCTGTTAGTTATTATTTTATCCTTGGAAATACGTGAAGTCGTACAAATGAGCGACTTTTTTAACTTGAAAGCATGCAAGAATTAATTGTGTGCAGTTGTCGGAAGGGAAAAAGCGATAGGAATGAAATTATTCTCGTAAGACACACGGTGGTGTTAATGTAATGAAGAAAAGAAGGAATCAAATTACTAGATAGGTCGAATAAGGCAAGTACGAAAACGTTGTTTCTTAAAAAACTCATCGGATTGTATCACAGAGTTGTTTATGCTCAGTTACTTTACAAACTTTTTATAGATTGTTTTGAATAAGATTCAACCAACGGAATGAAGTATACAGTAGATTGGGGTGTATATTATCTTGTTGGTAAAGAATAATTTTGTGTTTAAATTCAATTTTCTCAGCTCGTGTGTTTAGATTATTTTAAAATTTTCCAGGCTTGCAGATATAGCATTTACACATACATTTGTGCAGCGGTGAAATAATTCTTTACTATCCCAGTGAAGTGTGTTTTTGAAACGAAAAATTCATATTGTCACAACTATTTGCGTTTATAATAAATGATATGGACAAAAGTCAAAATGTAATCATCAAATAAGTTAACTTGTTAACGTTTTGCACTTCTGCGGATATAATGAAATTATGTAAATATTGGTGCAAAAAACACAATTAAACAATTCACAGTTATAGGAAAATAATTTTCAGAACGGTTGCTATCGTATAACTAAGAAGGGTAAACATAAATGAAATCAGAAACTAAACAGACATTTTCATTCATTTTAAATGTAGACGTTTAACCCAATTGATTCTTTACCCCTCAACCATGTGTATTGGCACCGAGTGCTGAAACGTGTCTGTTTTTGGCAAGTCCTTACAATAGAAACATTTCACAATAGGCAGAAACATGCTATTTCACAATACTGCATCTGAACCATTTCGCAATATTTCATCATCTGATGACGTCACTTCCTACGCATGCGCAGTTGTGAGGTCCAATCGCTGCTACTAATACTAATCTCAGAGAAAAAAGATGGCGTCTCATGGATTTTTTGTTTAACATCGATTACATAACAGACTCGCTACTGCGAATGCGCAACAGGTGTGGTTTCTGAAAATATATGTTAGACTGCTTCACTGCTTGTTTGAGTGAAACTGCACATGCGCAGTGAAGCAGTCTAATAATACATAAAAACACTAGTATTTGTTTCTATAATGTCCTTCATGAATAGTTGTTTCATGAATATGCACCGATTCCTGACCTTCTATACTATAAAATTCTACGAAGATGATAACATGGTATATTTAACTGGTCGTAATATCTGACAATGCTTTTAATGTTTATTTCAGGATAATAAATTGAATTTGGAATTATTTGTTTAAAAACGAAACCAAGCTGGATACAAGCCTTGTAGGAGAGTCTGTATAAATCACTCGATTGAACTGTGTACTATGTGCTACGGATATTAAACATTTCTTTCAGTAATAAAAAGCACGCGATTTATACGTTTTCACGTTCATATGCATCACCATATGTGTGTCATTAAAGGAAGTTCAACATGATATGTTTTCAAGTACGAAGATTCAGGTGGCTATTTATACTTGGCCTTTTTACGTATACTATTTGCACGGTAGTTTTACTTCAACGATTTAGCCTATATCCAGCGATATATACCGATGGTGCTTCACGGTCTAACTCTGCCTTGATGAATTATGAAAATCCTAGGGAAACACGGCAACAACGAACACCAGTTTCACTACAACCCGAACACTTTGATTTCATAGTAAATGAAAGTCGTCGATATTTATTTGACCGCTTGAAAACGCTGAGCATGACAAAAATTCGAACCTGCAATATCAAGGAGAATCAAACCATTGTTCTCTACAATGAAAGCAACAGTACAGTCGAATTTACTAATACCGGGTCGTACAAGTTGCTGTATCCAAAGTGGCAACACGAATTTGATACAACCAATACTTATTTGTTGACTGCGGTATTACGAGTTAGACTATATGAAGAGGACAAAGCAAAATGGACGGTCGCCGAGTTAAAGCAATGGCTGCACTATCAATTCTGGGCGGGGGCAGACCACGTCTATATCTGTAATCATTATCTCAACGAAAGCGAGAATATAGCAGGTTCCCTGAAGACGTACATACAGAAGGGACTGGTGACGGTGTTTCCATGGAATAGTATCAAAGCAATTCCAGGTAGTATGTTTTAATATCTCGCCTACACTGCGTTTTGACACACATGAAATATATATAAATCGGTGCAACTCATTCTGAGTTTCATCAAGAACATTTGCCTGACGTTCTACATGTTATTGGAGGGAACTTAATGCAAAAAGACAACAGGGTTGACTTTATTACCAACAAATTACACACTTGAAAGTATAAATCATTAAAATATGTGTCCTATGTCTGGAGGGTCAATGTCTTACTCTCTATGTCAATTTGTGTTGAACTACACACGATAAAACCTTTTTCACATAACACAGCTTCTAAAAGTGTAATAAAGCCATGACTTACATATCATAATACACCTGTGCATTAACAAAGAAAATGAGGACCCAAAGTTAGGCAAATTTGTTTGCATGGCATATAATACGATGCGTTCAAAAAGAGCTTCCTATGTCTTTAATATAAAACTTTAATCGTATTGCATGCAATTCCTGAAGAAAAAAATCTAACCGCAAAAATTGGCAATTGCACTTCTTATAACTGCATTACTAATCCTTCATCTCATCTCCGTCTGATATAACTGCATTACTAATCTTTCATCTCATCTCCGTCTGATATAACTGCATTACTAATCCTTCATCTCATCTCCGTCTGATATAACCGCATTACTAATCCTTCATCTCATCTCTGTCTGAGGTGGCTCTCCCAATATTACCGATTTGTTAACGCAACTTAAAATCCTATTTCATTTCATATTATGTGACCCTTTATGAATATGTCAAATTCTGTTTTATTGCACGGGGCGCTTGTTTCAGACAATGGTTCTTCAGAAATTACATGACCAATTTTAATATTTTTTTACATAATTATACATCACCGGAACTGGAATGTTTAGTGGTAAATAAAAATATCTTAGTTTGAAAATCGTTTGAGAAATAAATATTTTACAACCAAAATGCTTTTTAGATGGGGCTTTCCCTTGTAAACTCCTTGTTGCTGGAACAGCAACACATTAAGACAACTCAAATAACTTCACTCAGCGTTAATAGTTTGCTATAAAACATTCAGAGGTCTTAATTTATGTTTATTTTGTTTAATGCATTAAAACCATCTTTGTTAAAAACTGTAAAAAACAATTCATGCAGAAGAATTTTGCACTGAAAACACCCTATCAAAAAGCAACTTTCGCATGTTATTTTTTTATTTCTCGACCGATTTTGAGAACAAATGTATTTTTATTTACCACTAAAAATGTCTGTTTTAATGATATACAGTTTATTTAGCTACCAGTTGAATTTTGTCTGAAAAGTCAAAAAAACTTTGGCTGGAACAAGCGCCCCAAACACTAGTTTGCTTATGCAAAACATTGTCAACGGTATTGGACTTCTACCAGTTAAGCACTAAATTGGTATATATACAAACTTACATCGACCTTGCTTTACAGAGTTAGTTAGGGTTTTAAATCTCACCAATACAAAAAAGTTTATCTGTCTCCAACAGGAATGAACATTCCAGACCCACTCCACATTTATGTCGCAGTAAAAACAAAAAGCAAAAGGGTGCCTATAGTATTCTCTCAGGTAGAACTGCAAAGTTGCTGCAAATTATATTATTATACCTCCTGTCAATCCCCATGTTAAATTCCCATAAACTGCTATTTAATATTTTGCGCTGTCGTACGCTGTTGTATGTCAGACACTGGAGTGACGTCATTGGGGGCAGCATGTTATTTTATTATACCTCATGTCAATCCACCATGTTAAATTCCCATATATTTCTATTTAACATTTTGCGCTGTCGTACGCTGTTGTAATGTCACACTCTGGAGTGACGTCACTGGAGGGCAGAATTTTTTAATGTTACCCTCCCAATAGCATCATCAAGGAATCAATGTATTACTAACGATAAAATTCGAAATCACAGCAAGTTTATAAATATATATCGTTTTTTTTCCATAACTAACGCGTTATGCGCAATTGAATCGGTGAACATGTAGATCTATTATGTTTTTTATATTTCTAAAACATTGATATAATTTTTGATATGCATTTTTTAAAGATATGAATAATGTTTGTGTTGAGCATAACGTGTTATTTAAATAAAAACTGGTTAATTAATAAATAAAAACATCCTCTTTTTCAATAAGAGCGATAAGACAACGTCCCATCACACACCCAAAAACTTATTTTTTTCGGTATAATAAAATAAATAGTGTATCCCAGTGAGGGTGACAGTGGATATTGTCAACCTTCGGAAAAATAATGTCAACCTCTGCTTCGCCTCGGTCGACATTATTTTCCTCAGGCTGACAATATCCACTGTCACACTCACAAGGATGCAATATTTATATTTTATTATACCTCACGTTTACACTCCTGTATAAATTGCCAATACCCTTAGCGTGAAGCAATTTTTACTATTAACCGGTAAACGATTTTTACTATCACACGATTGTGACGTCTTGGGTAGTATATAAATAGGTGTTTTTTCCCCCAATTACAATACGCTTTGCGCAATTGGAAATCGGTGGACGCTTATTAAAATACAGTTGAAGTTATATCAATCATAACTTCAACTCAGCTTCGCCTCATTTGTTAAAATGATCATATGTTGTTAAATTGTTTATATTGTAAACGTTTACATTGTTAAAGTGGACTAAACTATTATTTAACTTCAAAATCTGTGATACGGATAAAATAAATGTTGATATTTTTGTAATGTTTTATTATTGTTAAAAAGGACTAAACTATTATTTTACTTCAATATCCATGTCAATGATAATATGTTGCTTATTATTGTTTATATTGTTAAAATGTTGCAATAATGTCTAAAAAATGAGTAAAAGATATTAATCTTGTTTTTCCGTTATTTAAATCAAAACTGGTATAAAAACAAAAATTATAAAAAAATAAAAATATTGGGTTTTTCCCCTCATATATTTAAATTCGAATCAAAACATTTTTTGTTCGGTATAATAAAACAAACATTGCATCCCAGTGAGGGTGACAGTGAATATTGTCAACCTTCGGAAAAAGGACTCGGTTGACAATATCTTCCTCAGGTTGACAATGACCACTGTCACCCTCACTGGGATGCAATATTTATATAATGTTACCCTCCCAATAGCATCTTCTCGGAATCAGTGTGTATTTCTAATGATAAAATCCGACGTCACAGCTTTATAACTGAAAGTTTATAAAATAGATATTATTTTTCCCTTGACCAACACGTGATGAGAAAATGAATCGGTGAACACTTTATTCAGCTGCTGAAAGCAGAAGGCAGCTGATCTTTTTATATGGTTTTCGTATTTGTCTATGGTTAACAGACTGTAACTCATGTAGTTGGAGATAAGCATGCTTTACAACTTGAATTCCTAGAGAAATCGCCTAAAAATCTTGAATGGTATAAACACATATTTTGGAACGTTCAAATTTTACCGTTTCGCCTGTGGATTTGACGTTTTCGTAGATCAATCTACTCAGTGTACAATGCGTCAATGTTTCCGGGATATTTATGTGTCCGGGATGTTTACGGAGCAGAATGAAATCGTAAGTGCAACTGAATGAAATCGCAAGTATTGGAATGGATTAAGTGCAACTCTTTAAAGGTATTTTCATGGATGAAGATCCATGAAATTTATTAAATCCATGAATATATAACGACAAAGTTCAGCTTTATGTCGGTTTTATTTATAATGCCAAAAAGAAGCGAAACAGAAGCAAATCTATGGTGGCATGTGACTGCCATGCACTTAATTTAAGTTGACATAAATTATCGTGACTTTATGGTCATTTTATTGTGACTTCTCGTGATAATTTCTCTTTTAAGGCGACATAATTTCACGAATATAAAAATAAAAAGCACGATAACATATCCCAACAATTAATAAAAAGTCGCGATAATGCTTCAACGTGCCATTCAAATAACGACATAAGATATCTAAGATATCTAAAAATAGAATTGTGCGGAAGACCTTTGACTGACGAGTTTATTTGTTGGCCCCCTGCTATATTTATGGTAAAAACAGAAGTATGGTACTACCTGGTCCACAGAATAACGTTTTGAGTATGTTATAGATATTACAATACTATATATCACTGGAAAGCTCAGAATATGCATGCACTTTCTAAAACAATAAAGATGTTTAAATTTGGATGCGAAATAAGCGATTTCATAATTGCAAACACAAAACCATCAGAATCACAAAATTGCCTTATTCTAATCGCTAAAAACACATTATTTAATTATTACTATATTAATTATTTAATACAGCTTTGATCTTTAATAACTTTATAGATGTATTTAGCTAAAGATAACTACTTCCTAATACTGTAAAGATAATTTAAATCGTGTAAAAATAGGTAAAGTTATACGTCGCTTTATATATACATTTGAACTCGTACATTTTAAGCTTTATTTAGATCTAAAAAATGACTAAAGTCCGTCCATAAATGGCAAAGTTATATGCGTTGTCCTGTGGGCTTCCGTGGTCCTCACGTAAATGACAGAAACTATCAGCATAACCAAAATTCTATTTTTAGATATCGTAAGTCGTTATTTGAATGTTTATTTTATCGTGCATTTTATTTTTATATTTGTGAAATTATGTCGCATTAAAAGAGAAATTATCAGGAAAAGTCGCAATAAAATGACCATAAAGTCACGATAATTTATGTCAACTTAAATTAAGTGCATGGCAGCCACTTGCCACCATAGATGGCAGCCTTTTTACGCTTGCTAAACGCCTTCAAGCGTAAAATCTTGCTTAATACTATGTATCATTTATATTTTTAAAATGTTGATGTAATTTGAAATTTGTTTTTTTAAAGATATGACTAAAGTTTTTGTCGACCGGTATGTTACTTTAATCAAAACTGGTTAAAAAAAAAATAAAAACTTTTTTATAAGAACAAAATGGACCCCTTTTTTACATTTTCCCCAAAAAATGTTTTTTCGGTTAAATAAAATAAATACTGCAATCCATTTTCGCCTCGGTCGACATTATTTTCCTCAGGTTGACAATATCCACTGTCACCCTCACAGGGATGCAATATTTATATCATTTATAAACTCCATTTCGCAGGGGCAACCATTATTGTTTGCTGCCATCCCTCCAGTGACGCCTGAACCAAGATAAGGATCATGATAAAGATGACAAAACGATCACTTCCAATGTGTACAATATTGATGAATAATGTTTAATTGTCTCTGCAAACCAATCACTGTGTCTGAAATAAGACCAATGTCATCTGCAAACATTAACATAAATAATTCAACAATATCCGGTGATAACTGGATATATATGTATTATAGGGGTTCTGGACCAAAACCCAAATTACCCCAAATAATCTAAAATCACCACACAAAAATGTTCAGTTTACTGAAAATTAAGTCAATTAAACTGGTTATTTATCATGTCCCAGGCGCTAAATAACCCAAGATTTTAAGATTGAATTATGGAAATGTTTTAAATTTGGATGTTTAAATTTTATTACAAAATAGAGGTTAAACATTAAAACTTAGGTTGAATACAAAGGTGGTGGATCGTACTCATACACATTACTAAAACAATTTATTAAACACTTTTTAGACTTTTTTGTAAGGTTGCCATTGCTTCCTTTCTTCCCTGCTCTACTAGTTCTTTTTTTTGAGCTTCACTTATATCAGCCTTTTTTTGTTTTGTGTCCTGTTTTAAACTATAATATTTATCTAACTCATCCAAAATCAACTTGAACTCTTGATCAGATATGTGTGCATCACTCAACGCTTTTGATATTAACTGCTTTATGCTATTTAACTTAGCCTCTGCCAAAGTTTTTATTTCGTGATGTTTTTGAGCTTTTGCATTAAGCTTGCGTCTGATAAAATTAATACAAACACCTGTAGCTCCACATACTATTGCTGCTATTTCTAAAGGTAACAAAACTGGAACAACAAATCCAATCCCAGCCATAATAACACCTGCAGATATCAAGGTAGTGTCAATTCCATCTGTAATATTAATACCACGTTTCTATTTTTTATAAAGTGACTGGCGTATATCTCGTTCTGTAATTAACTTTTTTTCAATCTCTGAAATCTTTTGTAATCTATAATTTTGTCCGTCTTCCACTGGCAACTCAGGATATATACTTGGTGCTGTCGGTTGCTTCATTTTTTATTAATAAATAAAAAAATAAATTAATTCAATTAATAAAGATGCCACCGTATTTACAGCTGCAGCCTTGGCAATCTTGCATACAAAGTTAACAACAGAACCAGCACCAATTTCTAAAGGTTTATCAAAGTTATCATGATTGCGTGGAATGATGTGAAGCGTTATACCATAATTTGGTTGTTCAACACCATTGACAGAAACTATTACAGTTACGTCACCAACTAATCGTTCACATGCTAAACCTATTCCCATAATCCGTCCACGGCGTGTCATTACATGCCCCACATTTGATTCTGCTCCACCATTACCAAATGAGAGTATTCTATTCAACACAAGTGGGCCCTTATACTATATCTCCAAACTGCTTACTTACTACAGGTACAACACCTATAATAGTGCTTGGTGCACCATTGAAATAATTACTACTCGTATTAACTTGTTCCAGATGAACATATAGCTGTTTATAAGGAGCTAAATCAATTGGGTAATCTCCTATATTAGTACCTGTCAACCATTTTCTGTCTTTGAATCCCAGCATTTTTGAAAGACCGCTTGACATTCGTGTCTCTATTGACGTATGTATAATGGCTGCACCGATTTCGACAATACTGTCCAGGATAATATTTTCATTTAGCTTTTTAAAATTTTCTACCAAGTCTTGAAAGTTATAGAGTCCACCTGGTAAATGTTCTATTTTATCTGGGTTTCGTGTCTTTATGGTTTCATGAATAATATTTTGCCAACCGATAGTGTATGTAAAACCTTTTAATCCAACGCGCTTAGTTCCATCTCTATTATCGATATACTGTTGTAAATTAATAGAGTTGTCTACGTTTGAAATTGTTTGAAATTGTATGAAACATTTTTTTTAATATATATATAAAAACACAAATAAAAATGATTTCTAAATAATTCAAATATAACCCAGATGCTCACTATTCAAATACTTTTAGCAAGAAAGTGATAGATATAATAAAACAAAACATAGTTATTACATCAGACGGTAAAGGCTTTAAAGCATCATTTTCTAATGTCTTTGAAAAATACAAACTTTCATACGTCAAATCAGATGCTATAGTTCAACGCTGGGGAACAGATTGGATGTTATTTTGGCAGAATCAGTTGAATTTTGCTATTTGGTGTCGACAACTGGATGTGGCATTGATTTCAACAATCATTTAAAAGCTGATGCCCTGGTTGGTTCGTTATTTCGATTTCATGTCTACTACCAAGTTAGGAGAATATTATTTGAGATGAGTGTAGCAATACCGCAAGACTCAAATTGGAATGCGTTTAATAACACATATAACCGAAACGCATACGAGGGAATATGCAAGGAGTTGAGACAGAAACAAAGCTATAATAATGGTCTAGGAACAATTTATAATTACTGGACATTATCAGCCTTTGGTAAATACTGTACACGACAACAAAACGATGAGTTTTACAGTCTATGAGAGTGATAAAACATATCACATTGATTACATTGCACAAGGATTTGAGGCTGACAACAGCTGGTCTACTTTTATACTAGATTGTTCATCTGGATTTACAAGGGCAGGAGTAGAAAGAATCAATGACAGCATAAGAACATACTGCTGGACAATACTTGGCTCACAATCACAAACAAGAACAGATATACTTGGAAGTGGAACGGCATTTGATGCACAAAAACATTTTTTAGCAAATGTAGAGGACGCAATAAATAGCCCCTTCGACTTGCCCAGTCAAATTTCAAGATATGAAACCATCCTAAAATATGCAAGAAGTAAAGTAAATTGTGTCTGTGAAAGTGGATTGTATATGTCTCCGAGCGACATGGAATTAAGTATTGGAATAATACAAGACTACAATAATGAAATTGTAATAGCAACCGATGCACAAGCATTAGGATTGAATAATGATGTAAATGTAAAACCAGTGCCACTAAAAATTATTCAACCTTTTCAAGGTACCACAACAAAGAAATTTTTACCGGAACATTCTGACTTTGATAAATCATCAATACATAAAACTGTGGAACATAACCCACCATAAATACAAAAAATAGCGATTGAACACGAAGATAACAAAACAACTATACTTGTTGGTACTATAGTAATAGGTCTTGCTGTATTACTTATCTACGAGATTTAAACCACTCTTTGGCTGCCACATACAACAACCCGGAAACAAACACAAGCAAAGCCCATAGATTGTTACCAAGCCAATTAATAACATTACCTGTTGCAGATAAAAGCCATGATACTATTGCACCAATAACTCCTCGAAGTGCTGCAGCAGCTTTACCAGCTAGGTTGGCAAGAAGTTTACCAAGATTAAATAGTTGTTTTTTTATCCAGTCTTTTACACTTGATGGATCAGGCTTTGGAGTTTGAACAGGTGCAGTCCCTCCTTCTGTTGTAGGAATAATGGCATCAACGAACGCCCCAATAATCATACCAAAGGCAGTCAAACTACTAACAATAATAATACCTTGCTCCCTAAACAGGGTTTTAATCCTCTCACCCAATGTTGTGTCTTCTCTTAACACCTTATTTATAGTTTCTTTTATCCTGTTTATTTGACTGCGTAATGCTTCTTTGTTTTCACTCGCCGCTTCAAGTCGCGCACTTCTTTCAGTTTTTTATTCTGTCACGTAGGCGCTCTTGTTGAAACTCATACTCCTGCCCGGGATGCTAACCTGTTCTAATTTTTGTTTTTCTTTTGTTATATCTTTATCAAGCTCAGTGAGCTTTGAGAGATTATTAGTAAGTTTTCCACGAAAGCTTTGCAATACCTTATCTAAACCTCGTATCTCTCGCATTGTTGGACCTTCTGTTTGTGTTTGAACAGCAGTTTTATCTATTGTATTACTCAAATTACTCTCAATTATATTTGCAGCATCTGCTGTATTTTGTACATCTTCAGTTGTTGAAAAAGTTTTCATTGGTATATGTTCTCCTTCTTTTGTGATGGTATCTCTTGTTTTTGCCAATGATGCTAATTCTGCCCTACCCTGAGCCTTTCTTTCACGTGGAACTAAATAATCATAAATGTTTAAATTATTTTTTACGAAGTCAATGCCATATTTTTTAACTAAAGTGTCCAGCTTATAAAACTTGATTGGTTCGTTTGGATTATTTCCCTTATAATAGGTAAGTGGAACATCATCCGTCCCCAACCGAACTGCATATAACATTGTTCTACCGATTTCGTCCTCATCCACTCTAAAATCATCTTTATAATCAATTCCGCTGATCTCAGAATTAACTTCAGTAAAAAATTGATCTACTAATAACCTTTTTTGTGTTAGTTGTTCTTTTGTTTTATCTTCTCCTTCAAGCTGATCAATATGGTTATTTTCATTTACAATTTGTCTCTGAAATTCTGAGCCAGGTTGTATAAATTCTTCATCAAATAATTCATTCCAGGCATCTTCATCCACATCTTCAACATCTGGATCGAACGTAGGATTTTCAAATCCTCCTTCAGCCATTGTTTATTTTATTTAATTTTAAAAAATATATTTAAAAAATAAAAACAATGTCGGCTTACGGAAACAAACTCAACCCTCATAGAAAACTAAGCGAACCTCATGGTGCTAAAGGCATCCGCACAAGTGTAGTAATAACTAATAATCCATCAACAATAGACCAAAACCAGCAACTGCTTGTGAGATTTCCCAATCTAAGTACTAATGATGTGATGCTCGTCTTGCTCGTCTTGCCTTTGAAATAGAACTTAAAAGCAGAACAGACGCCAACGCTACTCTATTTCAAAATCTGGGTAGAACAATTGTGAAAAAAATGACAATAAGAATAAGTGGCAATGAAGTTATGTCAATAGATGACAGTGATATATATCATTGTTATGTGGATTTATGGAAAAGCCCTACCGAAAGATTAAACATAGCTTACCAAGGTATTGGTAAAGCAAACATGTTAAAACATAGAATCGGTGCGGGAGATGCTTCCTCAGACACCAAAGGTGAAGCTATAGCAGCAGCTTATGGAAATAGATTTTGTATTCCACTGGACTTTGAAATGTTAGAAAGTCATATGCCATTTTATCAAGCGGGGCTTGGTGATAGGTTAGAATATGAATTAACGTTTAACGATTATAACAAAGTTATCAAAAGCAGCGATGCTGATGCATCTTATGTAATAAAAAATATCTTCTTGGAATTTGATACGGTTAGTGAATTATCCAGACAAATAAGACAGCAAGTCAATGGTAAGATAGTATTTATGTATGATCGTATCTTGCGACATAGAAAAATAACAGCAAACAAATCTGAAACCCTTTGGAATATCAACATTAATGTACCAGCACAGAGCATGAAAGGTATTCTAATGCTGTTTGAAGACCCAGAAAGAACAAGCGCAGAAACCTATTACAACCCACAGATTGAAAAGGTTGAAATGATAATAGAGGGAGTACCAAATCAGTTGTATAGTCAGGGTATGAAGGCATATCAACATTGGGATGAAATCATCAAATATTTTGCCTTGACATCAAAAAGAAACAAAGAGACAGAAACAGTAGCGAGGGACTTAAACTTTACCAATGTTTCTCTTGAGACTTATCTAACAAAAGCATATGCTTTGTGGCTTGACCTTAGAACATGTGATGACAATTTATTATACGGCAGTGGAAGAAGAATAGAAAACGGCAGTGAAGGCATAACGATATTAATAAATAAAAAAGCAGATGCAGATCAAACTTTAAATATTTATATATATATAATACAAGATGCGCAAATCAATTTCGAAGATGGAAGATTCAAAGAAGTACGATACTAGTTTACAACAAAAATATCCTAAATATTCACACAGTGCCATTATTAGTGAGTGGTCAGACAGGCTGTGGTAAAACAGAGTTTGTTCTTGACATACTTGAACAAGAGTATGTTGGAGTTTTTAAACATATTATTATATTGTGTCCAACCATAGGGTGGAACGAGGCTTATAAAAATAGATCCTGGATAGGTGATGTAAAAAACCCAAAAGATAAAAAAAAAAAAATTGTCAATCCCGTTAGCAAAGGCAAAGAAATGTTACAAGAACTGTTGCGTTTATTTTTCAAAAGATATGCTGGCCAGCCCACATTATACATCATTGATGATTGCTCCGCCACAAAAGAATTAACAAAGAAAAAATATATGTTATCAGAGTTGGCATTTTCTGGTCGTCACGCCAAACAATCAGTGTGGGTCATTTCACAGAGATATAATTCTGTATTGAAAGATTTGAGAGAGCAAGCAAAATGGTTGTGTATATTTTACACCAAGGACAGAGATAGTTATGAAAATTGTTTGAGAGAAAATGATGTTATTCCGACGTTGGAGGAGAGAACCAGAATAAGAAAAGCTTTAGCTAAGACTAAATATTCCAAGTTGATATTGAGAACTGACCAACCAACAGGTTATTGGGTTGAATAATTTTTTTCAAAAATAAAAACTAGCCCATATAATCAATACACTCAATGCACCAACCAATATTGGTACAACAGCACTACTCATGTTTTTCGGGGCTTGTAAAACATACCCTCTTGGCTCACATATAAAATATTCTACGCCATCCTTTGTCACAGAAATTACAGGCGTTTCCTTTTCACCTTTTGCATACGTTTGTAAAAACTTACTTTCTGAAACACATATACAACATTTTACGTCATCGTCATCTCTTGTCATAATTTCCAGTGCTGTTTTAGTTTTGTCATAATCACTAATCTCACCGTCTGTTATTTGCAAATCCATTTTTTCTTATATAATATTATTATTATTATTACAAAATATATTTATTTCATAATATCCGCAGGTATAATACCTTTTTTTACAACTGTTGCTAATAATAATACTAACAGCAAAGTAGCAATGTTAATAGCAATACTGACCATGAATATAATATTGCTAATAGCATTGCTCATAGCAAATTAGTAATGTTAATAGCAATGCTTGCAGCAAATTAATAATGTTAATAGAAAAAATAGCAATGTTAATAACAATGCTATTAACAATACTAACAATTACTAGTTGCATGAATATCGCAGCTGGTTGTTTTGTATTTTATATTTATTTCAAGATAAAAAATAAGATTAATAATATAAAAATGAATGCGGAAGAACTATTACAAAATATATCGGAACAGACGGAACCAGATGAATCAAAGCAACAGGAAACAAAAAAAGAAAGATTATCAGCCATAGTGGCTGGCGGTGGTAGTCGTCAATATTTGGGTAAAGACATACAACTCACGAATATAGATGGCATGCCACCAGATATGAAGCAAGGCTTGGGGCAAGTATGACCAAGACTTTAGGCAATTCTTTTATTAACTTGTATGTGATGGGAGTATCAAAATATTTTAATGTAACCAATCCACCAAAGCTGATAGAAGATTTGGAGGAAGACCCATTTATTAATCATGCTTTGACAAGTGCTTGTTTTGAGTTGTATTACAGGCATGGAATGTGTTTAGCACCATTTACAGCAATACTGACAACTGTTAGACATATTGATTTTAATAAAAATAAAAATATAGATAATATAAATGGAGAACCAAGTGAGTGAAGTTATACCTGTTGTTACACAACCTGTTGAACAACAAAAAGTAAAAAATCCAAAACGAGTAGAAGCTGGAAAAAAAGGAGCAGCGGCAAAAAAGGCAAAGCGTTTGCTTCAATAACAATAGATGAAGAGGAACCAGAAATCAAAATAAACGTATACAAAAATTATATTCCACCATGTCTGGTTTTATTTGGTATTGCTGGGTTGGGTTTGTATATTTATAACAGGAAATCTGCTACGCAACCTGTACAAGCTGCTGTTCGTGTTGCACCAAAAGACCCGTTTGATTGTTTTTAATAATTTATTTAAAAAAATAATATAAAAAATAATACAAAAAAATGGCAGCAAGTATTGACGGGAAACAAATTGTAAATATGATGTATCATGCTGGAGTGGAAACACTTCTAACTGTTGGATATTCTGAGATTGGCAGAAAACTACTAAAAAGACCAGCCCCTAAAGTAGATTTTAATATGACAGATTTTGGGATGCT